>VWZY01005959.1:37754-50882 GCA_013399075.1 Chloroceryle aenea | reverse complement strand
TCTCTCCCGAGGTCTGCCGGGCGATCGCTCTCATATCATATGTATCCGNCTTTATAAAACAATGTTTTAGTATTTTGATAGTTATTTTTGTTATATTGATGATTATTCCTTGTATATTGCAATTCTTGAATGCCATAATTCGCCTCACAATTGACAAAGTCATCAGCAATGTATGGCTTATATGAAAAGAAAAAGGGGGAATTGTTGTAGAATGGCTAAAAGACAAGGGTCATGTACCTTTAAGAGAAATATCCTCTAAAGCAAGCTGTGAAGCTCAGCAGCAATCCTTGCAAGAAACGTGCAGGAACAGCATGACCTTGAGCTGATAAGTTGTACAATAATAGAATATTGTGGAATGAGGGTCTAATAGGCTTCTGTTACTGCGAGAGGGGTTGGGTTATGCTGAGACCCTGTGGATTGAACCAATAGAGGATGGACAGGTGTGACTATTAATGAGGTGATCATATAAAAGTACTGTGCTGATAGCTAATAAACGGAGTTTCGCCTACCAATCATATTGATTGACTGCATCTTCCCTCGTTGCTCTGCAGTCAATCACTGGACTAGGCTGCCCAGGGAAGTGGTGGAGTCACTGTCCCTGGAGGTATTTAAAAGACATGTAGGGCACTTAGGGACATGGATTAAGGAGAGGATGAAGAACCTGTTGTGATCTTATGGGTAAGACTTAAGCTAATGTAGGTGACGTTGTGGGTGTTTACTACAGGCCACCTGATCAGGATGAGGAGGTAGATGAGGCCTTTTATAGACAGCTAAAAGTAGCTTCATGATCACAGGCCCTGGTCCTCATGGAAGGACTTCATCCATTCTGATATTTGCTGAAAAGATACCAGAACAAGGCACACTCAGTCCAGGAGATTCCTGCAGAGCATTGAGGATAACTTTCTGATACAAGTGGTAGAAGAACCTATGAGGAGAGGTGCACTGCTCTATCTTGTATTAGCAAACAATGAAGGACTTGTTTGGGATATGAAGGTTGGGGGCAACCTTGGCTGTAGTGACTATGAGATGGTGGGGTTCAGTATCCTGTGTGGAAGGAGTAAAAAAATAACTAGGGTCACAATGCTGGACTTTAGAAGAGCTAAGTTTAACCTCTTCAAAGATCTATTCAGTGGAATACAATGGGGCAGGGCTCTAGAAGCTAGAGTGTCCATGACAGCTGGTCAGTATTCAAACACTACTTCCTCCAGGCTTAAGACTGGTGCATCTGTATGAGTAAGAAATCAAGCAGAGGAGGCAGGATACCTGCATGGATGGGTAAGGGTCTTCTGGAAAGACTGAAATGGGAGAAGGAAATTTACAGAATGTGGAAAACAAGACTGGCCCCTTGGAAAGAATATTGGAGTGTTGTCAGAGAATTCAGGGATGCAACGAGGAAAGCTAAGGCCCACCAGGAACTGAATCTGACAAAAGGCATCAAAGACAAGAAAGGTTTTTTTCCACTATATTAATAGAAAAAGGAAAACTAGGGAAAATAAGGGCTTGATGAACGAGGTGGGTGCCTTGGTAGCGGAAAGGCACAACAAGGCAGAGATATTGAATGCCACCTTTCCTTCGATCTTCACTGCTAAATCAAGCCTTTATGAGTCCTGGAGGTAAGAGAAGGGGCTAGAGAGAGGAATGCTTTCCCTTGGTAGAGGAGGTCCCGGTTAGAGACCACTTAGCCAAACTGAACATCCATAAATCCATGGTCCCCAATGGGATGCACCCACTGGTGCTGAGAGAGCTGTCAGATATTATTGCTGTGCCACCATCTTTGAAAGCTCATGGAGAAGAGGAGAGACGCCTGAGGATTGGAGGAAGGCCAATGTCACTCTAGTCTTTAAGAAGGGCAAGAAAGAGGACCCAGGAAACTACAGACTGGTTAGTCTCACCTCAGTTCCTGTTAAGATGATGGAACAAACTGTTCTGGATGTCATCCCAAAACATGAGGAAGAAGGTTATTGGGAGAGGTCAACATGGATTCATCAAATGAAAATCATGCTTAAACAATCTGATAGCCTTCTGTTATGTCATAACTGGCTGGTTAGATGAGAGGAGAGCAGTTGATGTCATCTACCTTGACTTCAGTAAGGCTTTTGACACTGTCTCCCATAACATCCTCACTAGGAAACTCATGAACTGTGAGGAGGATGAGTGGACAATGAGGTGGATTGAGAGATGGTTGACTAACAGCGCTCACAGGGTCAAGACCAATGGTGCTAGTTTGAGCTGGAGGCCTGTAGCCAGCAGTGTTCCCCATGGATCAGTACTCGGTCCAGTCTTACTTAATGACCTAGGTGAGGGGATGGAGTGTATCCTCAGCAAGTTTGCTGATGATACAAAACCAGGAGTTGTGACTGGCACACCAGAGGGCTGAGCTGCCATCCAGTGTGATTTGGACAGGCTTACAATGAAAGGTTGAGAGAGCTATGACTATTTAGCCAGGACAATAGAAGACTGATAGGACACCTTATCAAAGTCTAGAAATATCTCAAGTGTGGGTGCAATGAGGGAGATATTAAAAATGCCTGGATGCGATCCTGTGTAATGTCCTTCAGGCAAACATGCTTTTGTGGGGGGTTTGGACTAGATTATCTCTAGAGGTCCCTTCCAACTCCAACGATTCAGTGATTCTGTGATGGTTTAGTGGTGGACATAGTAATGCTAAGTTAATGTTTGGACTTTATGATCTTAAGTACCTTTTCCAACATAAATGATTCTATGAATGTGAGCCCTTATATTCCCTAGTTTTCCTTTTTCTATAGAAAAAAACCTTTCTTGTTTTCTCTGATGCCTTTTGCCAGATTCAGTTCCTGGTGGGCATTAGCTTTCCCTTTTTTTTTTTTTTTTTTTTTTTTTTTTCTCCAGATCTAGGGTCTATTCTTCAGCTAGTGTAATGGATTTGAGGGTCAACAGGGATGACTGTGGTCATCTAACTTAACTTCTTGAATAAACTAAGCAGTGGGGCTCCCTTGTGATTTACTGCTGCAAGGTCAGCATGTGTGTTTCAAGTAAAGCGTCATCTTTTCAGAAACATCCATGAACAGTAAAGAAACAAAAATAATTCTCTGCACTTACTCTGTTCTTATACCAGCTCAACTTTGGGGTTGAAGTTTGCAGTTAATGTAAATTTATCAAGTTTCAAAATCCAGCGACTGCATCTTCTGTCTAAAATACAGCATCATGAGCTGTCACATTCCTTCTTTTCATTGTGTAGGGCCTATGATCAAGCCAGATAATCTATTGTGAAAGAACCTAAATAGATTGAGTCGTTGGAGTCATTCACAAAGCACGGTTTCCTGCCTTTTATTCATTCATGTGTCTCTTCTCTGTACTATTGGATTCTCCAGTATCTTTTTTTTTTTTTTTTTAAATTGTAAATGCCAAAACTTTGCACAGATTTCAGGAACAGTAGTACCAATACTAGGTAAAAAGATGATGAAGCCTGCTGATCTTTGAGATTCTTCTGCTCATATACCCTAAGATTACACTGGCCCCCTTGGTTACCTTCTTGTAGAGAAGTCTAATTTTCATCTACAGCCCCATAGATATTTTTTTAAGCTGATGATCCCCCAGATAGGTTCCTCAGTCTGCTATTGTGGCCTGCATACTTCTTTTCCAGGTTTGTGATTTTATATTTGGCTCTACTGAAATGTGTATTTGCTCACAACATACTAAGCCATCCAGCTTACTTTGAATTGTTGGTCTAGACTTCTTTAGTTAACATTCCCACAGTTTGTATTCTTTATCAGCTGTATTTTTTTCCCCAAGTCGTTGATATAAATGTTAATAGTAGAAAACAGAACCTTAGGGACTGTACTTGAAACAGTTGTTAAGCATGATATCTGTTTATATTTACATGTGGAAGCCTATTGTTTAGCCAGCTTTTAATCCATTTAATGTACATAATTTCAGGGTTTAATTGGTCTGGTTTATTAATCAAGATGTCACAGACATGCAAACACTTTCCGTCAGCTTTTGATTCTGAGTTAGTCTGACAGCACAAGTTGTAGATAAACAAACGCTGATTAACTTTGGGCTGATGCCTTCCTTGTTGCTACTGTCTATCTTTAGTAGCTGGTGTGTTGCTTGACTCTCCTGGGGAGATGGCTTTTAAAAAGAGAGAGGTTCATCCTCTGAAAGTTCACAGAGAGGTCCAGTGTGGGACATGGATTGATGTCCATGGCTCGCCATGAGCTCTAAGGCAAAATGCAGCTCTGTTGTTGCTGCTGCAGTATTTATTACTTGTTTGGACACCACATGGTTTAATGTTTCCACACATAGCTAATAAAATTCTCCAAATAATATCATTACAACCTGTTCCATTTTCTTTATTGGAGGATTATTTTTAAATAGGTAAAATAGCTGAAATGAAGACTATGAACAGTGTGAATAATCCCGTAATGCAAGGAATAATATTACTTTATGATATGGTAATAGTTAATGTTGAAATGTGTTACTGTTTATAGGTAAAACATCTGTATTACTTTAATGCAACACAATTATTTCTGTGTTGTTATCTTATGTCTAAGTAGATATCTGGACTAGCTTTTGTTAAAAATAGCAGAAATCTGTGATGAAAAATGCCATGTGTATATTGCTTCATCTGTCTCTTTTGCTGCATAAAATAAATAGTAAATTACTTTCAAAATCTCATGAAAAATGTTTCTTCTCAAAAACACACATCAGAGCATCTGTATCTTGTCACGGAGCTTAAATAAAAGGGGGAAATAACCATAAGTGTTAATTAATGTGACATCCCCCTAAATTTTTCATCATCTTATTAATATTTTACTAAACCATCTCATTTAGGCACAAAAAATGCTATTATAAAACTATGATTACTGTAAATTGTTACTCTGTGAACTGTCTACTGTTTCAGTTATAATGCCTCAATATTTGCAGATGCATATACCAGTCTTCAACATAGAGATGTGATATATGTCCTGTATACATGATTTTGCAAAATGGCAGTCTAGATAAATGACACAAAGAAATGATCTGTCTTATTTATTCCCTGTGAATCTTGAGCAAAATATTATAGGTTTATAAAAAAATAAGTATTTAAACTATTTTTATAAGGGGTATTGAGCCACTGTCTGGTATGTTAATACCAAGACAAAAACTCACAAGTGTATTCATCAGACATTTTACTAAATAGGTTCACTTTCTGAAAAGCCACTCTTCTTTACACCTTTAAGTCAATGGTCACCATCTATCATATCCTAGTCACTGTGATGAAAGTATCCCAGAAGCATTTGAGTCTGAGCATTAAGGGTTAAGCTTTTTGAAAAGTGCATTGGTTTAAGTTTCCCAGTGAGTCATCTTACAGTGCATTGCATCGAGGTGCATCAGTCATGTAGTTTTATGTCTCAGAGTCATAAAGTCACCTAATGAGATGTGACTGACACTATTTGAAATGACAAGTCATGCAGGAAAGTGCAAGAAAACAAAAAACATGTTTTTCTGAAAATCCTGGCTAAAGCTGCTAACTTTTCCCATGTTTTGTTTTACATTGCACTGAAGAACATGTTTTATAATGAGTATGGAAAGCGAAAATACATGAAAAGCTTTTCTGATGTAGAAAAAATTGTCATCTTTGCACAATAAAACTTATACAAAAGGTGTTTCTGCAGTCTTTTCACAATGGAAGCCTTTGGGAACATTATTTCTCTTTCGATATGAGCAGCTGAAGAAGCACAAGGCTTCACACAAAGTGTAAGTGCTTTTGTGACATAAGGACAAACACACATGCACAAGGGATTTGACAAGATCCACAAAAGCAATTAGACACCTACATAGCAACTCTATATTGCAGCACATTGTACATTCTGAAAATTTCTTCTACTTTGAAGTACTCACACAAGACAATTCTGGTGTAAGATTACATAAATGTGGGTTTTTTTTTTTTATTACATACATTTTAAATTTTTTTATTAGATAAATGTGTATTTAGGAGCTTAATTGTAAATCCCTAATTATTTGTGTCATTCAGTAAGATTCATATTGTGATAAAGCAGCTTCTCAAGAAGCAAGAAACTGAGCCTAGTTGAGGTATCAACTTTCAAGAAGCTGGCTTTTATTTTGCTTCTGCTGTATTTATCCCTAAGCCTCCTGTCAAGAATAGGAAGAGAAGCAACTGTTTAAAACCGGAACAGTACACATTAACAAGTAGCTGTACATCCACTAGCATGAGCATGGGAATGTATGAGAAAACAGCAGTCCTTAGTATTATTGGAAATTGTTGATGTCTGAGAACTTCAGGTTTCCAGAGCTTATATGTTTTCCACGCAAGACTTTTCAGCTGCTTGCACATATTGGCGTGGAAGCAACCTGCCAGCTAGCTGGGCAAATAGGGAATAAACAAAGTTGATAGCTGATTGCTTTGCCAATGGAGTTGTTCTGAATATCCCATATTTTGGGTAGGCATTGGCACAGATCATTCTGGTTTAGAGGAATTTCTGTGATGTGGACTTTGTTCCCATATTAGAATGTAACACTGGAAACCTCCAGTTTTTCTTTTCAGACAAGCATAAATGAGTGCTTGAAGTCTTTGACATGCCATACCTGTGATTAGGAGCCCAGAGAGGGACAGCTTGTACCAGGTAGGGCCAGTGCTCCTTAGTTTCAGGATATTTTTGCTTTCACCTATTCTTTCTTCTTGCCCTGCTCCACTGTGTTCGCATAGCTCCGAACCCTTACCTGCTGTGGGAGGCATCTTCCCATCTCACACCATTGCCTTGTCCTCAGAAAGACCCTCACAGCCTCATCTACCCCCAGGGACTGGAAACCTGAGACTGTGAGCCTGCAGCTCCCAGTGGGAAGCCCACTTTAGCCTGGAATGATAACCTGGCCAGTCATGTTTCCCTTAGGGTTTCTTACAAGATATTATTTCAGACATGCAATTGCCTTCTCAGAGCCTCAGTATTGAGTGACAGCAACATCCTGTCTGACCCTCCGTGTTTCCATACATCTTCAAAGTTAGCTAGTCACCACTCTAATCTTTCTTTTCTCCTTTTCTTTTTCCCCTCGCCTCTCTTTCACCCTCACAGTAGCATTGTGTCCAGATGAATTTGTACATTCTTTGGCTAAATTTGTTATTGCTTGCATTTTATAAACCCCATTCCTACAGAAATATGGTTAAATGCATTACAGTTCCCAACTGATTGTAAAGTTTTGCATAAAGTTTTGAAAATTCCTTCCTGGAGTTTACCAAGCTAATTTAAATAGAAACTGTACAAATAAAGCACTGTCAGGTAGAAGTGAAAGGTATTTTAAGGAGGATGGTTGAAACCCATTAGTGAGAATAAATCTATTTTCCTTTTGTTTGGATTGCATAAAATTTAAGACTTTTTTTCAGACAAGACCTTGACTACTCCCAAGAAACAGTCGTGTCAAAAGTTCCTTAAAAATCTGTTTTTCCTGTGTGATATAGTGATTACTATCTGGATGAACAAAGCTGTCTTGCAGAAGTTGCTGAATAGTTGAATCCTAGTTTAATGGACTGAAGCACCAGGTGTAATTATTCTGAAAAGTATGCAAATGGAATTATTCTCAAAAATAACCCAAAAACACAAACAAAAAACAACCCCCCAAAAAAACCCAACAACAAAAAAAGGCCTTTTTGAATTCATTAATTTCAGAGTGGATTGTTTCATTCTATTCACAAGCATTTGTCTTTTGTTACTATGGTTTGCTTTAAATTCTTGTTGCTGTCCCCACTGCTTTTTTTTTCCTTTATTCCAGTAGAAAGCCATGCTGCAACCTATTTATTTAACAATGATGTATTATCTCAGTAAATCATCAGCTGAGCTATTGACTTCATAATCTTTACTTAAAAACAGAAATATCCACAGCATTTGGATAATTAATTTCTGATAATTTGAAACGTTAACAACCAGCTGCCAGGGTCTTGTGTGACTGTTAAATCTGTGGAAGAAGCCATGGTGAAATGATTTGATATCTGATCCTACTAGTTACCAGATAAATTCTTCTTCTGCCAATGTCACTAGGTTAATTAATTTAATTAATAGCTCCCAGTGTCATGTTTTTTTTTGTCTTTTTCATTTGCCACAGGCTGCTGAACAGGTACTCCTATGGATGCATTTTGATGCTATGACATAGATAAAGAATAGTGTACCATTTTCATGTCTACTTCTGAAGTGTCTCAATTTTTTAATGAAGTTTGGTTGCTTTCAGTTCCATTAGAAATGACTTTATTTTGTGTTTTCCTTAAATGTATGCAAATTTCAATCACTTTATTATTTTCAGAAACACGCATGATTTTAGGTAACTTTAGTATTAGATATTTGTATATTCCTTTAAAGAAAGAAACTTTTTATGGAAAGTTGCTCTTCAGATGCCATGAACTAGATGGTTGCTTTCTTCCCTGAAAGGAAGAACTGCCAAGCCAGATCAGACCTCAGGTGTGTCTATCTTATCATTCTAGCTCTCACAATAGCAAGCACTATATGTTTTAAAGTTCAAGAAGCAGAAAAATGCATCTTATATCTACATTTTTTAAAAAAAAAAAAAAAAAATTTAAAAGAAAAGGGGCATATCCAAAAGGGACATGTGGAAAGAATCTCAGAGACATGCTGTGAGACTCTCAAGAGCCCTCTCTCTTGAATGCCATCTCATTTTTCTGAGTAGAACTAAAAGAATTTGGGGACAGTGCTTTAAAACATGTAGCCATCACTTTTTGGATTAGCTCTTATAAAACCATAAATAAAGCACAGAGTAAACAATGTAGTGGGAATGAAAATAAATTTTTCTTCTTGATCCTCAGCTAAGGAGCAATCTGTAAAACCAAACATACCCAGGGTTGCATCAAAAGAAGCATGGCCAACAGGTTGTCAGAGGTGATTCTGCCCCATTACTCTGCTCTCATGAGACCCCACCTGGAGTACGGTATCCAGCTCTGGAGCTCCCAGAAGAAGAAGGACATAGAGCTGTTGGAGAAGGTCCAGAGGAGGCCCACAAAGATTATCAGAGGGCTGGAACACTCTTCTACGAGAACAGGCTGAGAGGGTTGGGGCTGTTTAGCCTCAAAAAGAGAAGGCTCTGGTGAGACTTCATTGCATCCTTCCAGTACATGAAGATGGCCTAAAAGAAAGATGGGGAGGAACTTCTTACAAGGGCTTGTAGTGATAGTACAAGGGGTAAAGACTTTAAACTGGAAGAGGGTAGTTTTAGATTAGAAATTAGGAAGAAATTCTTCACTCTGAGAGTGGTGAAACACTGGAATAGATTGCCAAGGATAGCTGTGGATGCTCCATCACTGGATGTGTTCAAGACCATGTTGGATGGGGCTTTGAGCAACCTGGTCTAGTGGGAAGCAACCCTTCCCTGGGAGGGGGGTTGGAACTAGATGGTCTTTAAGGTCCCCTCCAACTCAAACCATTCTATGATTTTATGACACTCACACAACAGAGATAATGCTGTCTGTTTATCTGGTTTTGCACTACTACCCTTTGGACTTCCTGCAGGTCACTCTGGATTAATATTATGCATTGATATTTGTACTTGTACCTTATGGCTCTCTGTATTCACTCTACTCCATTTCCCATTCATAGTTCATTTCATTCCCTCTCTTGAATATGAGTTGAAAACATGCTTTAATGTGAATTCCAGGATTGGAAATAAACTGAAGCAAGCTGTAAATCTAAATCTCACTGACACTGAGAGATTCTACCCTGGTAGCTGTTCTGGGTTAACCCCATTTGGCATGTGAGTTAATCAGTTTTAGAAAAATTTAATCATCTGGATGACTGATTTAAACCCAGTAAAGACCCTAAAAGGCTTCCAATGAAACCTGAATCTTGCCCTGGGGCATTGCAGCAACCTAAGAAACCTGGAGGAAAAATGTAGTGAGGAACAACTTGAGCTATTATCATGAGGCACATTCTGGCTATTAACATCACTCAAAGAGCTGAGGAACAGATGATAGATGATGTTGCAGGCGCAATAAAGGTGTGCTTGAGAAAAGTCACCTCCATCTGATGTATCAGTGGGAACGTTTGCTCTGCATAGGAATACCTGGCATTTTTTACTGTATTTTCAAAGACTGTCAATTGACTTCATAGTATCTCTGTCTCCTGTGCCATATTAGCCTTGCTGAATTGTGGATTCAAGGGTCAGCCTCCTCTTCACAGGTGAGCTGAGGGTAAGGTCTTCAGTGTGTGGTTTATGAAATGTTTGTTCTTCCTAGACCAGACATGTCCACTTGAACAGACAGTTCAGGGATGGGAGAGCTCTGCAAGTTCACTACAGAGCTATGTGGCTTTTCTACCAAGGGTTTTAATATTGTAATATTTATAGACAAATGAAGCATTATTGATATTTGTAACTGAATTTACTCATCTACTTTGTAAGCAAATGCATAAAAATGAAGTTACACATTGTAGTTTGAGCTAATTCAAGGTCTAGCTGCTGTGTGAAAAGTGCGCCTCTGTCCCTGGTTGAGTGATACAGCCCTTGTGCTGGCTCTGACATACATGAGGTTCTGTCCTGAGTCACTTCAACTTGCTGGCCAACAGAAAACTAACTCAGAAAAAATAGCAGGTGGCTGAGATATTCCTTCCTCATCCCTTGGTGTTAGATTCTCTTTTCACCCCCCTCCAGAGATATAATAAATATTTTTTAAGTATTGTAGTTTAAGTAGTAATAGACAGGAGTCCCCATGTGGCCAGTAGGGACAAGTCTGTCACCTGGACAATATACTAAAGCATATCAAGTGTTTTTTCCTTTGCAACTTGCTTCCCATTCCCTGCACTGATGGATTGAGACCTTGGGCCATTCCTTGGATAAAGCAATCTTGTTATTATATAACTCCTGGCTTGGAGCAGATTGCCCTTAAATCTTCCCAATGTTTTGGTTTCCTTTTTTTGTCCCCTCCAACTGTGGCAATATCTAAACAGACTTATGACGCCTCATTATGCATTGTCCTACACCTTGTGGTGTAGGCCACTGAGATTGGTGCAAAGCATCATTCTTAGGTGGCAGTGTTTTACACCCTGTTGGTAAATGATTATGTAAGGTCTAGAGAAATAAACTATCAGGCCCAGTACAGTACAGTGCAGCTTTACTACAGATATAAGGCACAAATTTAAGCCTTTCCTCCTCTGGAAAACAAAAACAAAGAGAAGAGAAACAAGATCTGTAGCAACTTTAATTGTGTGAGAGGAGGGTGTTTGGCCAGATTAACTTAATGGATGACCTCACATGTCAAACAGTGTATATATACAAATAATCATTAAACAAAACCACTTTGTTTCTCTAGCTCTATGCAATAGTTCCTAATTTGTTTTTCAGTAAAAAACTTGCAGATATGGGTGCAAGTTTAAAATTGTAACATCCTATCCATTTGTAAGTCTTTCCACAACCTGGAACATTTCTGAGTAAGAACTGGAGCATCTCTACTTCTGTAGAGGAAATGTTACACAATGCAAGACAAAACAGTCAAGCCACTTTAAAGAGGATAAATGAAAGATAACTTCAAGGTAGGAACAGCTGTTTATTTACATCCATTGTCTCCTTGTTTCCCACACAAATATATTCTGTGTTTAACATTTATAAAGCTGGGCAAGCCCTTCTCACGCTGTTCTCAGTAAAATATTGCTCACCACATCTCTCTGAGGGGCCACTGACAAATAGGCTCTTGTTGTCTAACTTTCTCTCTGCTGAGGTTAATGATTAAGTGGTTCAGAAGGTTAATTCCTGGAGATAGTGTTGTCTTTGGCTTGAACAGATGTTGGTAGTGCTTTAATGTGGTTATCAAACTCTGCTGCCCTTCATTCTTTGTTCTGTGCAGTCCTGGGTATTGTTCACCAAAGCATTCCAGGCCCACTCTATGGAGATCCAGCAGAGCTGAACATACCATCACATTACTGCTGCAGAGCATCAGCTTTCCTGAGGTCACACTGCATAAAGCCAATATATAGCACATAAACTGATGATGACAGTCTTGATCTTTAAAAGATCTGTAAATGTTTGTGTATGCATAAAGATACAAAATACCTTCTGAGGCTCTCACTGCACGATGTGTAAAGCCACTCACAGTCTTTATAACATTGAATCTCTCAGTAGCCCCTATAGAGCAACGCATCACTGTGTAAACCCTGCTCCTCCACCCTGAGCACCTCGTATCTTGTTAGATGATATGAATCTCAAGCATGTCTGAAGTAATCTGTTGTGTAATCAGTACCTTTAACAGCCTGTTAAAACACTGGGGGTTGGACCAATATTTACAGCTATGCCATTATAGGAGCTGTGGGATATGCTCAGAAGTCCTTCATTTCCACATCCACTGTCACAATGATCCATCATTGTTAGGTGATAGGAAGAGCAGAGTCAGGAATGTATTTACCAGGAAGTCTTGCCCTCTTTCTACACACTGCTCTGGACCTGCTAGCAGGAAAAAAAATGTTGGAGTTAAAAGCATCTGACTCACTCTGTCTGGATATGAAAATATTATAATTTTAATTAGAATCATAGAACAGATTGGGTTGGAAAAGACCTCCAAGATCATCGAGTCCAACCCCTGATCCAACTCCAATCACTATATCATGGCACTAAGGACCATGTCCAGTCTCTTTTTAAAAACCTCCAGGGATGGTGAATCCACCACCTCTCTGGGCAGGCCGTTCCAATGCCTGATTACCCTCTCTGTAAAGAATTTCTTCCTAACATCTAACCTAAACTTCCCCTGGCAGAGCTTAAGCCCATGTCCCCTTGTCCTGTTGTTGGTTGCCTGGGAGAAGAAGCCAACCCCCACCTGACTATAACTTCCCTTCAGGTAGTTGAAGAGAGTGATGAGGTCACCTCTAAGCCTTCTCTTCTCCAGACTAAACAACCCCAGCTCCCTCAGCCTCTCCTCATAGGACTTGTGCTCAAGTCCCTTCACCAGCCTGGTTGCTCTTCTCTGGACCCGCTCCAGCACCTCAATATCTTTCCTGAACTGAGGGGCCCAGAGCTGAACACAGTACTCAAGGTGTGGCCTCACCAACGCAGAGTACAGGGGAAGGATCACTTCCCTGCTCCTGCTGGCCACACTGTTCTTGATGCAGGCCAGGATGCCATTGGCCTTCTTGGCCACCTGGGCACACTGCTGGCTCATGTTCAGCTTCC
>VWZY01005959.1:15961-36982 GCA_013399075.1 Chloroceryle aenea | reverse complement strand
ATTGAGCTCCCAGCAGATATCCGGCAGGTTAAAGTCACCCACAAGGACAAGGGCTGACAATTTTGAGACATCCGCCAGCTGCTGGTAGAATAATTCATCCCCTTGTATTGATTTTCATATTGTGTGTTTTTTAGCATCTGTAGCTCACAAATTGTATCCAGATTCAATACAGTATAAAGCATTGTTTTAATTTGGGGAAGAATTGCTGTTAACTTGTAGGAGTTAAATGGCTTATAAAATCTGGGCATTTTCCAAGAACCTTATGTTTCTGGTAATATGGAGATTATTTTAAAAACAATTCACAGTTGCAAAGAGAAACTGGGTCCTGGGGCTAAATTACATGCTGGTATTTTAGATAGTAGAATGAAAAAAGAGAATAATTTATATTTATATTTATATTAAAAGAAACTTTATAATTTCTATAAGCAGTCCTTGAAAGAATTACTTTTTAACCAGCCTTAAGGTGGGGTTCATTATATTTGAATGACAAAACTGACAATGCTGTAAGTGCATCATCATCTTGGACTTCAGCTGTTCATTATTATTTGTGAAACTGAAAAGAGGGGGGAATTATTGCTTTTTTCTTTTCTTGCATTATGAGTGGAGATTAAACTTGAAACTGGTAATACCTGTGTCCCTACCCAACAATGCTGTGTGAGTACCTCTGCCACTTTTGTGATGTTGTGCATTCCTGAATTTCTGACGGTAACCAATGACGAGCAGCACATGCCCTGTTTTCAGGTTCCCTGGTGCAGACTGAAGTTTTAAACCATCTGGAAAACATTGATGTCACTGCATAACATCACAGGCTGATGGCCACAACCTTTACCACAAATGCAATACCTGGGTTTAACTGCTGCTTGTCCTGAAAGATTTCAAACATAACTGTTCCCAGAGGCTGTTCTGGATAAGGCTCTTCTTCAGTGCTTCAAATGAGGCTGTGCCATGGGGTGGAAAGGAGTGAAATACCCAGGGTCAGAAAAAGAGAAAGAATGAATTATCACAGTAATGAAAGGGTTTCTCTGGGGATGGAGTGCTAGGTCCCTATGTCTCATGACTTTTTACAAGCGTTTAATTTGGTTTTGTGTCAGATTGCCTTTCAGATGAAGTAGCCTTTGCTCTCCCTTATTTTTACCCACAGGTTTCTCTTTAAAAAATAATTTGTAACCCAATATGATTGTAATCTGAAATCATGAACTTGCCATGTCTGCTTTTACTCCTTACTTAGAGCTCATTATATTTGCTGGTGGTGCTATGAAAGACACCATTTAGATTTAAAGGCCTGGTGTGCTGAGGGTTAGAGAGCTTTCACAGCTCCGAGGAGTTTCCAGTCTCAGGCATAAACCAGAGTGGGCATAACACATCAAAGATAAAACTCAGTAAGCCAGTGAGGAAGACTTCATTGGGCAGAGTTTTTCCAAAGTGCTCCTCAACTTCACCCTGCTGAAGCTGGAGATATAAATTCCATAAATTTCCACAACAACATAGCTAAAAAGCTCCTTTCCTGGCTGATACATGTTTAGCCAACAATCTGTTATATTCACTAAATCTCTCTATCTTGCTTGTATTCAAAACAGGGACTTGGATGTGTACACTGAATTTGGTATTAAATTTCTAGTGATTTTATCAAATCCTGGTTGAATAGCCCCCAGATATTGCTGTACTGAACCATACATACCAAAACATAAGATAGCTAGAGGGATGTTACCAGCAAATCCATATACTAAGAATAACAAAAACAGTTAACACAAGAACGAAACTGGTCTCGGTGCCTGCTCCTCTGCTGCCCGTAGGGCAGAGAGAGCACAATGTAACAAGTTATCAGAACACAGCGCTGGGGAGGGAACTTGGGGACAGTGCTTGTGGCAAAGATTAGGAAGAAGAAAGGGGATGAACAGTAGGTAAAATAATAATTTTTATGTACTTAAAAAAATACCTGGCATCTGGAGAGAAATACAGTATAAACAGATAAAGCTGACTGCAGTACAATAAAGGGAACAGTTTTGTTTCAAACTTGTAGAAAATTGCTCTACCATAAGATCTAATCCCTTACAAACTATCCCTACCTATTTGCATGGGTCTGTTCTCATTGGTAAAGTACTGAAAATTATTCTAATGTGATCCAAGGGGTAGTTTGCATGTAAGTCGGAAGGTGGTGCAGTGAATGGATTTTTAATTTCTCTAGGGCTGTATTTCTTCTGGTCAGCTGTTGTGCACCAAGTGTGTGCATTGCATCATGGTATTAATTAACATTGCTAGATATCTGCATGTAATGGCAGGGACTCTAGAGGCTGGGAATGGTTTGATTTGAATGTGTATGTATTTCAAATTGCCAGAATTATTCCAGTAATGTATCTGTTGTAATTGTTGTTTGCAATGTCTGAAAGCAGATGAAGGCCATGGTAAACATGGTTACATCTGAGGATGCCTGGCTTTCCCCTGATCCTTCAGGAGGTGACTGCTATGAAGAGATTTGGTGGTGACTCTTGTAGAAGAGCAACCCCTTGGCCCTGCTGCTGATTTCCACCTGTTCTCTGTGGTGCTTGTAAGCCACATCATCAACTGAGACCGTCTGAATAGTAACCCAGCAAAAGTAAAGAAATAATCCTTGTTCAGCTGGATCAGTTTCACAGTTTAGTTCATCACAGGTACCTGTGCTGTCACAGCATAGGCACATATATGAAGAAGGAACAAGAAACCCAGGATGGAGAGGAGGATGTGGCTATTAACTCTGGTTTAAATGTACAGTAAACCCTGGGCCAAGTGCCTTTTACCGAGATAATACTGAGCAGAGCTTCTTCTGAATTAAAATTTATGCTAAAAAAACATTATCCTCCCTGGAAATATAAAGTTCACGTTCAGCAGTTTACCACATTTCCACAGAGGATAAATACTGTTTAGAAAAAATACTATTTTTTGGAAGTCTTCCAAAGGCAATTGAGCCCAGACCTCCACCTTATAGGTCTGGGGGATGTGGCTACTTAACCAGACCTGTAGGACCGTGGTCAGACCTCTGGCACCACAGGAGACTAGAAAATCTGTGAGGAGAGTTAATTAACCATCGAGCACAGAGGAATGATCTTGGTGCTGGAAAGAAAAATGCTACTAAATAAAGGGAACTGGTCAAGATGAATTAGGGAAGTAGACTTGTCAGTGAAGCAGAGCAGGCAGCTCTGCAGTGGGAAAGCATCATGGGCTGAGAGAGGTACAAGGAGGAAAGTGCCTTCCTGAGGTCCTTGTTAAAAGTCAGTGGAGTTTGATGAATGTGTTCTAGGAGGCAGGACACCCCACCAATCTCCTGCTGGGCACCAAAGACAATTTGAGGCAGTGACACTGAGTTAAGGGATTGATATAGATGATGGAAGAAGACCAAGTCATATTCTTAAAGAATTGTGTAGAAGTTGGTGAAAAGGAGAAAGATGAAGTATGGCAAAGCAATTTAGTGAAGTTTCAGAATGGAGAAAAATAATTTCTCTTTATTTGAAGTGCTACAATGGAGCAGAAAATCTGAAAGATTAAGTTTCTCATGAGTCTCAAGGTGGAAGAAAAAGTCCAGATTCCTTTATTGTATCCTTGGTTACAGGTGTGAATTTTCAAAGTCACCTAAGACAGTTGGGTATACAGATTACATTAGGATTTTAAAAAGCTAAGTACTTATTAGCATCACCAGGTCCATTTGGAAAGCCTCACTGGTTGCAGAACGTGTGTATTGTATCTGTACTTGCCAATAATGAGTTATTTACCAATGCAATAAAATGTGCCACCCAGGCAGGCTAAGCTTTGAGGCTGCTGTTACGAACATGGGCATGGGTAGCAGTCAGGCAGCTGAATTGTATGTTTAGGGAAGTCCATCTATGTGAGGTGGGCACAAATAAAACATGGATTTGAAAAATGTGGAATTGTATCCTGCTACAGAATGTGGGAGCACTCTGGTCCTGTGAAAGTCTTCCTCAGATCATTGTTCCTTGTGATACCCAAGAGTGAGACCAGAGCAATGCCCCTGTTGTTTAAATGTCTGCTATTCCCTAGAGGATGAAAATATTTGTGGTACAAGAACATGTCATGGATCCTCCTCTTTGTCCACATTTCTGGGCACAGTATTTTTGTACTTTGAATCAACAGAAGTGTTCAATTAACTGTTAAACACTCTCATCAATTCAGGGATCATTTCCAAATCTGATGGATGAGTTCAAAATATTCAATTCATTCTAACCATCAGGCGGAAAAACAGTCAAACTCCTGAAGAGAAAAGAGCAGATAAATGCTGAGAAAAGAGCAGATAAATGCTGAAATGAACTTGCATATGGTATGGTGCACTGGAGACATTGAGTTATGAACATGAAAACTTCCCAAGTGTGTACTGTAAGCTGAATAATAATGGGTGATGTCTCAAGATAAGTGTTTTAATTTTCTGACTTCATTTTCATCCAAATTTAAAAGGGATGGCATTTGTTTCTGTATACATGGAGAGAGTCTCATACCATGCACAATTCAGTTATTTCCCATGACAGTAACAGTAACTAAAAAAATGAAAAATACAATGAAAAATAATAATCTTGAAAGTATGAAAATATTAAGGTCCAAGAGGAAAAACTGAAAAAGGACTTTATGAATTTTTTGGTGAGTAATTTTTTGAACTCACGAAAGTAATGTGATTTTAAAATTAGTTTATTTGGATAATTAGGATACAGTTTTGTTTTTTAGTCGCTTCTAATTTCTCACAGATACATCCAATGGATTCATGCTGCAGAAACTTTTGAGGTATTTTTTTTAATCACTGCAACTTGTAAGCCACTGAAAAGTGAGTAGAAACAAATCTAATTTCCTGCTTTAAAACAGTATAATTATGTTTTGTATCAGCAGTGCTTTTAAATTCACAAATTCTATATTTTAAAAAAAATAGGTTATGTAATTTGAAAAACTATTGTAGAGTATACTTTACTGAATTCTGTCAAAGTTTCCTGTAGTTCTGCATTATGTATTAACAGACTCTATACTTCCATTAGATTTTTAGGCTCTGTTTCCATTGGCTTATATCCAAAACTGCATTTGAATATAACATACCATGAATTATTAAAAAAACTCCAAACAACAAAGCCACCGGTAGGTACACTGATAGCAATGGAACAGTCTTATTACCTGATAATATCCATACTGTTACTTTTCAGAATATCCAGAGTTTCCATAGCTGAACTCTTTCCATTGTTAGGGAGTGATGTGATGGATGGCATAAGTGGTCACTCAAGGTCATTATTTTTGTTTAAACAATGATTTATACAGTAGTAATTTTTTTATTAAAAAAAAAAAAAGTATCAGAGCTGCTGAAAGGATTCCCATGAAGACAGTGTCGATCCTGTTCTTGGTGATATATAGAAAAGGTCAGGAATTTGGAAGAAAATGAAGAGTTATTCTTTCCATTTTGTGGGCAGAGAAACTTAAAATGAAGACACCAAATAACATACCCAGGTTGACCCAGGGAGCTGTCAGAGGAAGTATGAACTGAGCTCTAATTTGGTAATTCTCAGGGTGCAGTTCCATTATTCAGCTGAGCTACCAAAACTGTAGCTCCCGCTGAAAAGGGAGATCTTACTTCTTCTGATATACTCCCTCTGCTGATGCTGGTGCTTGTCTGACCATTTATTGAGCCAGATCAGGGAGCACAACAAGTGAAAAAACTCATCTCACCCGCACTCCTGGGAGTGGGAGAAAGAAGAAGGGGAACACCACGAGGTTCTCCTCACTTTCTCTTGCTGTGTCTTTTTGAGTTACTGCAAAGAGCTGATAATGTTGTGTGAGTCTATATCAACACCATAATCCCAGGGAAGCAGAAGTTTAAGCACTGAAAAGGGATCCTGCCCTCCTTTCCACCACCGTGGTGCTCCTTGTTCTGGTCTGTCAGGGCCTGGCATGCTTCCAGCACTGCTGCTTGGATTTCACCATTAGATCCATAAAATATACCAATAGTGAAATGCAGACTGTGTTTCTCCTTACTCACTAGATACTGTAAATTAAATAAATAAATTGTGGGTACATGAAAGTAACTGAAGCTGGCAGAAAATATCATTTGTGTGGTATATACATGTCACTTCCTATCACTTGTTAACTCCATAAAATAATAAACTTAATCAGTTGACCTAAAGGTAAGTACTAAAAATAAACACAACATCAACATTTTACTTGTGCTCTTTACAGATTAAAAATTATCTGTTATTTACAGAGCCTGATTTTTCCATTTCCCTTAATACACTTCACTGTCCTGCTTATTAGTAACACTTACTTTTGGGAGATTGTAATGTTGCTGAAAGCACACAAAATACAATTCCTCTAGCCATTAATCTTTGTCTTGATGTTATTTCCACAGTACAATGCCTCTCTCTTTTACCCTTGGCTTTTTTTCCTTTCTCTTTTTCTTTCTTTTTTTTTTATCTCCTCTGTTTACCCCAATGCAACCACTCCATGAGGTAATTCCTTTTGTGGCAAGCTTGTTGCAAACTAAGTCCTATTTACACTGGCTGCGATTTTCAGTTAAATACAAGAACTTAACTTTAGTGGAGGTTCCTATAGAAGTCGCAAAATCCATCATTTGAGACTTAGATTTGCTTTCCCAGCTTGAGTTTTGAAGCTGGGAAGCATGAGAGAGTGCCTGCCTGAGGTAGTAAAGTGTCTGTCAGATAAGAGCTTTAAAGCAGAAAACAGGTTAACCCAAAAGCTCCAAGGTTAATGAAAAACAAAAGGTAGGAAAACACATCTCATGCAGAAATTATGTGTAGGCCTGGTACCCAGAAACATGATTTAAGGCAAACAAGTTGCTGAATTATCCTTTGTACAGTATAATAATGCCAGTGACATGAATACTGGACTTCTTTTAAAGAATATTTCTTTCTAGCATGTCCAGTCTAAATCAATTAGGCTTTAAGCAGAAGACTGAAATTTCACTTAATGTGCTGGGTTTAAGCTTATAAAAAACAACTGTAGTGAGAAGGAATTGTAAGCTTTTTGTTTTGCTAAATAAGTAAGACACACAATAAATTATCATCGGGCAATGAGAAGAATTTCAGTGTATGAAACAATTCCCCTTACAGTTTCTCATTTAACTCTGTGTATACTGGAATAGTTTAGTAAACAGCAAATTATTTTTTATTTACAAAATGGCATGTGTATATATATGCCATTTATTTTGTCTATCAGACTATGTCATAAAAAAAAATCAGCCAAGACTTTCTAGCTACATGAAATATTATGTGTCTTACAACGGACAGGAAACAACCCTCAGTATTTTTAATCCTCTCATCCCCTGTGTTACAGGTATACACAGCCAGAGAACAGCCATATCTGAAACAATCCCTTTTCAATTTCTCTGTCAGCTAATCAAACTTAAAACCCCTATATATTGTCTGTAAGTCATGTAAAAACCAGTGGATAAAAATATTATTAGTATACAAATGCAATGCTCTACCTGTTTTGTAATTCTTATCACTGTTTTGAAGCATCCAAGAAAAACGGGGTCTAAAAAAGCTTATATCTGAATTAGCCTAACTACTTTTGACAAGTTTACAGGAGACACACTGAGACTGTGTACTAGTTTTTACTTTAAGTTTAATCTTGGCTTTCTGTTGAAAGGATTCCAACCAAAGTTAAATTAACCCCCCCTTTGCTGATTTTCAACATTAGCCATGTCCTCAACTTTTTTTTCTTAACCTTGCTTTCAGACTGACTTTCTCCAATTGAAACTTAGTTCCTGAATGGTTGGTTTTTTAGCTTGCTTCTAAACGTTGATAAAAAAGAGTTTTCTTCACTCTCTCGATTTGATGTGACAGGGCCCTGACATGAATAATGGACATGTTTCTTTCACAGGCAAATCAACTTAATTTAGCATGCTTTTATACTTTCAATAGCAAAGCCAAAAGCTTGTAAATTTCATGAGATCCTTTAGGTTGGCAGAAATCTTTAGAATTAGCAGAAAACGTATAAAGTAAACAGCACTTATTTTGTCAAAATACTTGAATAGCCTTTATGCAGAAGTTAGAGATGAATATCACTTGCTAATCAGATTGTGACTTACATGCAGTTGAGGATGGGCTGAGCAAATTCAGCCTGCTCTTTTGCTAAAGGAGAAATGAAGAGTAGGAAGAATAAATCACAAACACTAAATAGAACTAAAATCCCAAGCTCTCTTATGAAGCTGAAGGAGAGAAGTGGAATTGCGGAGAGGTTTATGCAATAGAGGCTATGTTAGGAGAACCCCATTCTGTCCCTGCCTGCCTGCGCAACGGCACTCAGAGGAGTTGCTGTTTTGCACAGGGCTCTGCTGCCCAAGAAGTGAGCAGGAAAAAAAAGAATATTATTTACTATCTACATGGGGTGTGAGTGACCAAGAGAATCCACCAGCTTTAGAAAATAACCTGTGTATGTGCATCCGTGTGCACTGATAGGTACTGTTTTAAAGAGGTCAACCCTAGTGCCCTATCTAGCTATGATGTAATTTTTTTAAGGGTAGCAGATCTTTTTATATGATGCCATCAAAGATACATTAATGAGATGCTGTAAGATTTGATTTATGTTGAACAAGCAGCAAAACTCCTCTTGGAAGCTTCAGAGAGCACTTTTGGGTTTCTCATTGGCTGCCTGGTTTCAGGATGTACCAGAACAGACTGGCACCTTCCTTTTAACCTACTATAAAGCTTACATGAAGCCAACAACTGCAATGGTAATCTTTGCTCTTTTCCCCCATAGAACTCCAAGGAGAGGAAATTATGGTAACTTTTTCAGCTTGAGCTATTCACCATGGGGACTCATCTCCCAGGACAGTGGCTGGTACAAAGCAGCCTGGAACACTATCAAAGGAAAATAGAGGTTAATTCTGTTGTCATTACATCTTATCATAAAGTAAAGCAGCTGTAACAGCTCATTCATTAAAATATCCTAATATTATTAATAAAGTATCAATGAATAGTAAAATATGAATGAATAGTAAATAGTTTAGTTTGAGGTGTACAAATTCCATTGCTAAAAGTCATTCTATTTTCACAGCATACTGTTAAAAAATTATTTCCCTTTCTTTATCATATTGAATAAATAAAATAGAGACTAGTTAAAAAAATATAAATCTTCTCAAGTGCTACTTGACTCTAAGCCATCAGCCAGGGGAGAAAAAAAATCTGCCTATATAGATGCTCTGCAGCATTTAGCCTTGCTTCACCAGAAGAAGCCAAGTTCTGTGGCTAATGGGATTCTGCATACCTCCAGACCTGTCTGTAATACATAGTTAATCAGCCAATTAGGGGAACCAACCATTACAAATTGAGAAGAAGAGAAAAAGGAAGGAAGAAGAAGAGGGAATGAGTAAAGGTAGGCTGTAATCCCTTTGAAAAGGTTTCTAACATTAACTCCTAAAGAATAATGTTCTACCATACCTTGACTGATTTGTTTTTCCCCTTACTCCCCCCTCCCCTTTACCTACCCATTGGGTCAGTTAATTAGCTGATTAACTATCAATTACCTCTGGGCCAGCTCTATATAGGGTCTCTTTTAATTTAGAATTTTATTGACTAATGCACCAGAGCAAATTCATCTCTGGTATAGGCTTGTTGGAGTGAATGGACTGATGCCTAGGACAAAGTTGATCCAAAGTTGATCCAAACAGGCACCCAGTTTTTAAAGCCTTTGATTAACTTGGTACTTTCAAAATTTTATTTTATTTTTTTCTGCAAAATCTGATAATTTTGTCTAGAAGAAGGGACAAGTGCTTGCAAGGTAAATCAGTAACATGGCCAATAACCATATGAAGCAGCAATAACCTCCAGCCACTGTGTCTGTGTAATGACATAACAACTAAAAAGGATAACATCTGCCTTTTCTCTCAGGGTGGCATTATTGCAGTCTTAATGGCATGGACCTTTTACTTAGCATTGTCCATAATGATTAATTTGCCTAAATTTTAATTCTTATCCAAGCATCAGCACTGGATGTTAAGGGACATCTCTTACTTTTGGCCACTAAGCTTGGTATGTGCAGTTGAATTCCGCAGCTAGGGGAAGATGTGCCTAACAGTAATTGGTGACTCAGGATAGTCACATACACAGTGCAGTACGGCTGTCCTTGTTCCCCTCACAGGCCCTGTTTGTGGCATTTTTTTACATGACTTTCCCTCTCCATGCTCCTGGCATTTCTGCCGGCTTCTTGCAATCCTATGAAGGGTCTTTTGTGCTGTGGGAACCAAACCCAATGTATTTACTCCAGTTCTGTAAGCAACAGAAAGCTTAAATGGGATGCTGCAAATAAAAATCCTTCATTCCTGCATATGCCTGTGTTGTCTGGAGGGTGGAGGGACTGACTACTCCTGCTGTTTCCTTGGGCTGTTGTGTTAGGGAAAGAAATGCTAAAATGGATGGACCTTACACATGGTTACCAGGCAGTAGGAAAAGCACGATACAGGAGAGGATGGAGATCCTATTTTGGGAGAGCTCAGACCAAAGAGCCTGCTCTGAACACTGGAGCCAAAAGACAGAGATCAGCTTATTGAGGGATCTGGCAAATTCCCTGGAACACTGGGACCTGTCAAGAATACATCCCTCCCTGCATGAAAGAGTCTCTGTATTTTACAGTTTCAAACAGCGTATGGGTGAAAGATAGGCTAGCCTGGGAAGAGAGCAACTTAAATACGAGCAATATGGTTTATCTATGGGGGTGGGGAATGGCAGCAACAATGTCTTTTTTTTTTTTTTCCCATGATATGCAAGAACATAAAATCCTGTTGCTGAGTGTTATTTTCTAGGCAAGTAGATGGGACAGTAACAGCTTTATCAGCAAATTGGTAGGTGCCATTCTGTTTGCAACACTACAAATGCTACCAGGAACAGTTCAGGTGGGACAAAGTAGTTTTGCAAATTTAGAGACAAAAGGCAGAGACACTAGTTATAAAAATGACAGCAGATACTTTGTAGAGGTGGAGGGACGGAGGTGGGAGATATGATTGCCTCCTGCCCACCTGCAGCTATGCAGCTGTCCAGAATCAGTGTGCAGTGGCGGCGCGTTCCATAGCCAGTTCTGCCAGCTGGAAATGTCGCCATCTCCACCTGGAGGTGATCTCTGCATGGAAGTTCATTCTCAGTCCTGTGGTGAGGGCATAATGTGTTTTCTCACTTCAGACAAAATTTTCCAAGCTAACTCAAGCTAACAATCTAAAATGTTTAAATTAAGCCATTCAGGTTTTGTCTGGATCACTGTGAAGGCACTCAGAGAAGCCATCCCACAAATCAAGCAAGAAGATGGAGAGTGGTGACTTTTGGACTGTGGAGGGGACACCTGCCTGTATCTAAAAAATTATAGGAGGTTGTAGTTTCTTCGGTGCAGTTTCCAGCGGATATTATTAATGACTAGGTTTTCACCTTTCTAGCCAGCTTATCATGGCTTTTTCATAGAGAACCGGAGTTTAAAGGACTGTCATCTCTCATAGACTGAAACATGTCTGCAGTAGAAATGGCCCTGGAGAGAGCTGTGCCTGAGAGCTGGTGAGCATGGTACTGCTGGAGAAATGTAACTGTTAGTCTTGTATAGAAAAGTATTCTGGATAGGTGTTTGGGCTATAATTTTTTCTTGCTGGCACTTAAAAAAAGCCTAGTTCTTTGTCTTTCAAACTTCTGCACTGTAGTATACTTGAATGAGAGGAGATTGGGGATGGAAAAGCGAAGAAAAAGAGGGGAAGACCACTTATCTTTTACATAATGAAAACACGATATCTGGTTCAGAGAGCAGCTGAAAAAAAATCACTTGGAGAATGGTCTTATCATAATTGGTCTCCTTGCAAAAGAGACTTGCTTTGCTGAAAAAACTCTGTTATAGTGATAATAAACTTGTAATACAATTATCAGGGTCTAAGGGATGCAGGTATCAAAGGAAGATTCTAACTAATCCATTTTCAGTATAATAAAAGTGGTAAAACAGATTCCTCAGATCTAGACAAAGCCAGCACAGACTTTGGTGGTCACAGTTCTGGATTTCCTGGAACACAACTCATTCCAAACCTAGCCATTTAGCAGTGTTATGACAGGGCTTAGAGGAGAATTTACCCAGAAAACATGTGAATTACTAAAAAACATTCCAGTCCTTGCATCTCTGAGTAGTCCTTAATGCTGAAAAGTTTGGATGCCTTAGATTGAAGGTAGATATTCCTTAAATGCCCAGATTTACTATGTATGGTGTATGAGCTTTAATGAGACAAGAGGCCAGACAAAATCTTTATAATTGTTTTAAAGCTATGTATGTTTGTCTTATAAATTAATTATATCTGAATTTGCAGACAGAAGCAACAAACATTCATATTACTAAGAGTGAATGGAGTACATACGGTAAGAGAGTCAGGACTGAAATAGTGTCTTTGATCCATTTCTCAGTGAATGTTCTTCAAGATCAAGTCCTCCAGGAATAACATAGGTGATCAATGTCCCTGTTAAAGGATTAAACTTTAGTAGGAACAGATGGTTCTTAGTTCTATCTTTCCCCACCTGTGCTTTATCCAGGAAGCATTAGTGGAAGACTTCAGCCATGGCAGAGAGTATGAAAAGAATGAATGGCAAGTCCAGGAACATGTCACAGGACCTGAGAAAATCAACAGGTGTTGTAGAATGGCTAAAAGACAAGGGTCATGTACCTTTAAGAGAAATATCATCCGAAGCAAGCTGTTAAACCCAGCAGCAATCCTTGTAAGAAACTTACAGGGACAGCATGACCTTGAGCTGATAAGTTGTACCATAATAGAATATTGTGGAATGAGAAAGCAGCAGCCTTCTGTTACCGCGAGAGGGGTTGGGTTATGCTAAGAGACCCTGTGGATTGAACCAATAGAGGATGGACAGGTGTGACTACTAATGAGGTGACTGTATATAAGTACTGTGCTGACAGATAATAAACGAAGTTCGCTTATCAATCACATTGATTGATGGCGTCTTCCCTCGCCGCTCCGCAAACAGGTTTTCCCCTAGGCTAAAAAGTGCTTTTCATTCCAAGCCTTTCGAGGTCCATATGGAAAGAGGTGGTTGCTATACTGGGTTATGAACTTAAGCAAACTAGGTAGGTGAATGAAAGTGGCTTGTTTTCAAAGGTGTGTAATGTCAGGATCTTTTTCAGTTCTGGACTGGGATTCAGACAGCTTTTGTTCACTGCTGAATATGGATTAGAGATGTAAAAAGTGACAGGTTAAACAGACAGCCCATCACAACAGAAGCAAAAACATTACAAAACAGGACAACAACTGACTGCATTTTAGTTAATCAGTCAGTTCACCCTTTGGGTCGCTCACTGTGCTGCTGCCCTGTGCACCTTCTTGCCAAGATGCTTTCCCCTCCCAATGAAGGCAAAGGCAACCACAATCATACAAATGAGTTCAAAGCAATGATGAACTGTCACCTTCAAAAAAATTAAAAATACAAAAATCTAGTTTTCCTGTTTTCCTTCTCATGCCCCCATGCATCACCGCAGAGGCTCTGAACAGACAAGCTCACTATTACAATGTTGTCAGGGCCCTGCTAGTTTTCTAGTTCAAATCCTTGTTCATGCTGTTTGCTAAGTACTTGTTCACTGTGACAGCTTTCAGCAAAACAGAATACACTGAATGCTTCTTTCCAAATAGTTCTGTCCTGCTGGGCTTCAAGTGAAACAAGCCCTTCCGACTCCATCATGTGAACTTTTCATAAGGAACAATCTCCTTCAGACTATTCCTTTCAGAGATACTACCCGTGAAACTGGGACTTGGGGATGAGGTGACATCACGGCCTTCTTCCTCTGGCCAGGGTCATGACCACCAAGGATGCATTTGTCAGGAGGCCTCCACATAGCATGGTGCATGATTTCCTTAATTACACAAAATTTCTCCATTAAAAATAAAAACTACAACAACTTTAAACTGTATTTTAGCACATTTTCTGTTGAACAAAAATTAAATGCTTTTGCGCAGACAGTCAAATCCTAGGTTGCAATAATCAAGAACTGATTACTGAAAACATTACGCACATTCAGTTAAATCTTAAAGACAGATGTGAGAGAGCAAGACAAAAATAGATCTTTGCTGTTTCCCTTGTTGGTGTCCATACTTTATGTCATTCCCCTCCGGCTCACCTGCTGTGCAAGTAGCAGTCATGCATAGAAACAAACAGCATGTTTGGTTAACAAGGCAAGGTGTATATGCTTTATACCATCACGTTAGAAAGTAAATGGGGCAAAATAGGCTGGGCTAGAGAGAATGTGCAAAAAGTTGTGTGTACTTCAATGACAAGAACTTAGTCCTCTGGGTTTCCTCTCACTTCATTACTGAGGAGAGACCTTAGAAAAGTGCCATCACTTTTACAGGATGTGGAGGTCAAACTGATGACCTGTGAAAGCTGTCCCAGTCCAACTGACCACCACCCCAAGCATCTCCCATGCTTGGGCAGGGGAGAAACAATAATGTGGTAAAAGCACAAAAGAAACTATAATGTGAAGAAAACTGACGGGAAAGGTTGCAGGGGTATGATTTCATGCAGAAAATAGTTCTCCTAGTGGTGGTGTGTTCCACTGATATGGGAATAGAACATTTATATGGTTTTGTGCTTTTTACTATTGTTGTTTGGTTAAGCTAATATACAAACCAGTTATCTCATGAGTGACTTAGTGTTTTGTACTAATATTTCTTTTTAGTGTATTAAGAAAATGTTTTCCTGCACTGTTTACCCAAAAAAATAAATAAATAAAAGATAACCCCAAAATGCATTAAGAAGGCATTGACTTTAAATAATTTAAAACAAAATTAAAAAAAAATATATCTTTCAAACACAAGTGGTGTTTGGTCCTTCATGAAAACCCACTAATAGCATGTTAGATGCCAGTTTGTGACATTGGTAACTGAAAACATTTTATCCACCTTTCATGATGAAATGTATCCCAGTTATGAGCTCCAGAATCTTTGTTGTCCTTAACACAGTTGCATATGATGATGTTTTCTAATAATGGATACAAATGTTACCAGTTCAAAGGGAAGGGAATCTGATGTCCCTAAGAATTATTTCTAAGAAGGGATTCTGAAATCCCGATCTAAACTTTGCATTTTCACCAGGCCCCTGTGCCGCAAGCAGAATCATATGAAGGTGACAGCTTTGGAGGATAGAACCACACACATTTGTGGTTTGACAATGCAGGTGAGCCAAACTAAGAGCTGCCTGTTGCCAGAAGGATAATAGTCTTACTGCTTCTCTTGCACTACTACTGCCACTCATCTCAAATTAGAAGAACCCCTACCCAGGAAAAAAAATAAAGAATGATGCTCAGAAATACTACAGGACAAGATGTGTTGGAGTGCTATATTCATGACAGTGAGCAAAGGTGTCAGAGAAAGGTGACCAAAGAAGATGGTAACCCAAGATCTGCACAGGCCTTCAGGTTTCTTCGAAAGTTGTGGATCTCAGATGGTGTTTTCTTCCCTCTGTGTTTCTATAAATGTCAGTCTGCAAGAAAGGTTTTATTTATCTGGCTGACAGAGTCATTCTACAGGACAAAGAATGTTAAAGGACAAGTGATTTATATGAAAATTTTGTCTGTAATGTATGTACTCTTTGGGGTATTTTCTCTACCATCTTTGGATTAAAATTCATTAAACAGACTGAAAAAATTTGCTTTCTTAAGTCCAGAAGTAGCAATTTGGATTTTCTATCCGACTTCATATAATTTTTCATCCATTTTCAGTCTGATCATGGAATGTGTGAATCTAGCCAATAATAAGGTTTTTGGAACACTTGCTGTGAAGAGGCCAACTTGAGACAATGACAGGAGATTAATCTTACAAGATTCATCAGTAACATCTCTTTGGGAAAGCCCAGAGCGTAGGCTTATGGATTTTGTGGCTACAGAGAGAAGAAAATCCTTACTACCCAATAATATTTCCACATTGTTCCTTTTATTTCCTTTCCTAAGGGAGCTGGGCTGCTCCAGCTACTCTCTGTACTGGCCTTATTCCTTGTCTCCTGATTCCAGTAGTGTAGACAGAAGCACTTGCGTCCAGTACATGCAAGTTACTGACTGGTGTGTCCTCCTGACTGACAACATATCCAAGAACTGTGCCACATGGAAATTCCAATAAAGGAGTCACTGGAAGATTAGAAAAATTAGTAGGTGACACAAAGATAGACATCTCTGGTGCACCACTTCCACTTTCTCTTCACTATCAGGGGATTTCTGTTGTCTTGAATCACTTCAATGCCTCCAAGCTGAAGAAGCAATTGTGATAGTGGCAACTTCTTTTTAAGAACATGGAGTTTAGCTCCACAACTCATAGCAGTAGCTACAGTAACACAGCAGCATTCTACCTCACCAGTAGTGCTCCAGAGCTCTTTGACCTGTGCAGAAATAACTAACAATTTGAAACACTAAAGCAGTAGGTCTTTCTTCTTATTCCACATGCTTCTAATGAGAAATATGCATTCATAACTACTAGAAGTTAGCCCTGGCCTTCTTAGACATTTTGCCTGCATGGTTCTAGATCAAGTTAGCAAAAAAATTGAGCAGGCTTGGTGTAATTCCACAGGTTACTCATACTCTTGTGTAAAATTGTGCACACATGGAATTATCCCATTACTATTGTTGTAGAAGTTATTGTTCTTTCCAGCTGCATCCTACCTTAATGAGAAATTACTTCCATGTGCAATTTCACAGTTATTTCTATATCCAAATAAAGAAGGAAACCTTGAGGCCAAATATTAAAGACATTGAACTGAAATAACTGCTACATTTCAGTCAGAGTGCTAATTGCTCAGTACTTGTGATTCCCTCATTGATATGGAAAAGAGAGACCATCCTGCTCAAGTGTTTAAGTGTGTTTCTTTTCAGAACTTTGGAGCACAATTCTGTGTAATTCCCGTTGAGGGCACTGGGAGTTTTTCTTACATTGTGATTTTAGTTATTAATTTTAGCAACACTCGATCACTAATCATTAATCCTGGTAAAAAAACAAAAACAAAAACCCACAACAAAAACCAACCAAAACCCAACCAATAACAACAACAAAAAAGCAGAAGGAAAAGACATCTGAAGAGACCCAGAATATTTACAGATCAGTTTGCTATAATGTCTGTTTTAAATGTAGTCATATGAAATCATACTTGACCTTAATAACATTGATTTAATGTGTTTTTCCTCCAAATGCTCATCATAACCCTTGGTGTCTAGTTCACATTCACCTGGAATAGCCAGACCCAATTTCAGGGTCAACCGGGCGTGGAAGTTAGTCATAGACTGTGTAATCTGTGGCTGTATTTTACAAGACCTTATAACAAACAGCTTCTGCCTGTTCTTTGTGCTTTAAATTCCCATAAGACCTTACATATACACACAGAGGAAAGGAGAGCATAAAAAGGAGTGTACTTTGGATGTGAGAATGTGAACACAGTTCTCTAGTTAACATCTACAATCATGTCTTGCATTGTTTATGCTGTGTAGAGGAACATAACTTATGTGCTTAACAATTTCTCTTTAAAAGTGCGTATCACAGATTTCAAGTGTGGGCTGTAATAAACACAAACAAGTGTTGTATTCATTCATCTGTGGGTTTCTCCCACTCACTCCTCTGCATTCTCTCAGCACTCTCAAAAAATGAGAAATGCACGTTTCCAAGTTGGGGGATGAAGAAGCATTGGAATTGAGCTTTTTCTGTGCAGCCCTTGCTTTTTCACGATTCATTAAACACTTTCTCCCTCGCATGTAATTGGACCCTTCTCATTTACATGCATGAGGGATACATAATTCTGAGAGAGGTAATGTGGTCCAAAAAAAAAAAGAGGAGACAGCAAAAGACACGGGAAAACTTGTTGAGAGCAACCTGTATTATGACACTGCATCTGTGGAGCAAGTGAGCTGGTCCAACTGTGCAGTGTCAGTGCTGTGCAGGGAAGAGAACTGCTTCTGAGAAAGATTTGGGCTGCCTTGACTGAGCCAGATCTGTGACTTACTTCAAAACCTATCTTTGCAATGACCTCAGCTCCCTAAATATGTGTTGCTCTGTTTCTGGGGCAGCAAACAGCTTGACTATCTGTGATCATCTGCACATTGTCACCTGCTTTATTGTCCTGGTCTGGATAAGAACTGAGCTGGTTCTGTTCAGTGATTTTACTTTTCTGCACTTTCTGAAGTTAGTAGCCTGTTTACACAGTGTCTGCTGCTAGCAGTGATAACACCCCATGTTCAGAGTTACTACCAAGGACTGGTGTACAGACCAAGGCCACTGCTGGATCTTGTGTACCATGTTTGGGGGCTGCAGTGAAATGAAAGGCTGCTGGGAGAAGCGGACAGGGCAGGCGATCCCAAACTGACCAACGAGGTATTCCAGTCATATACGTCATATTCGGTATAAAGCAGAGGGATCTGGAGGGTCTAGAGTTTGCTTGCTCACTCGTTGCCCTCTTTATAGGGGCTCCCGGGCTCTTCTCCTCTCTTGGCCCGCTTTGCCAGCTTCGCTCGGCTTGGCTCAGATCCTCTTTAAGTTCCTTCCTCAGAGCATCCAAGGAGGACTCTGTCCATTCTGCCTTCAACCCCAGTCAGTGTGTTCCTGAGTCCGGTACCAGAATCCAGCTCTTGAACACAGCTCCCGTCTGCTGCAGGGCCCAGGCTGGGACTCCCCCGGTGCCTGCTCCACAGCATCAGTGGTGATGGTGATGTAATTGCCATCAGGGGAGTTGGGTTCAATACTGGTTTTGTATATATTTGTAAGTATTCTAGTTTTGTTATTATTGTTTTCATTTTCATTAAAGCTGTTCTAGTTTCCTTTTCTAATTGCTAAGTCTCTCTCCCTTATTCCCTTTCTCTTCCCCTTTGGGGAGGGAGGGGAGTCAACATCTGTTATTGGTCTAAAGGGCTGCCCTGACCCTAAACTATGACATTGATTAATTAATTATTGCTTCTAGAAGATTCAGTGCCATAGTGCAGCCTTCAGAGTTTCAATCCTAGCCACTGATGCTGAACTATCTGGTTTAAGGAGGTGGAAGGGAAGACACTCTGCTGCTCCCTTCGCCTGCACTATAGAAAATAATTCTTTATATCCAAAGAATTTTCCCTTGAAAGACAAGGTTTAATAGCCTTGTTCTTCCTGTTCATGGTGGAAGTCAGATAGAAGGTGCAATATTTAAGTTGGCTTTTTGCTTGGTTGAATTTCTACTTAGAAAACTGTATTCTATACTTAGTAGAAACTGCTCCTCTCTTCCTTTGCACAGGCTCTGTTTAGCTCAGCTCTTAAGGTTGTTATGCCAATGCAGATCAGTGTTTAAAAAAAAGTTCTAACATGTCTCCCACCAATAATTCCTGATTTATCAGTAAGATGAAAATATAACCAAGCTTGCTATGATCTACACACTGAATAACAAAGCTTAATTTTTAGGCTGTGGTTTTTACTATATAATGCACAAGCCAGACTGTGTGTGAGTCAGACAAAAAAAAATTAGGCATTGGTACCTGCGGTGCAGGAGAACAGCTGCCTTCCTACAAATACCTGCTTTGTCCCACCCAGGCAGCTAGCTCTGCCTGTCTCTGCACTTTCCAGCACTCCCTCAGGGGGATCAAGCAAGAATTACACTTTTCCTGGTACAAAGAACACTAGCAACATTTGCTGACTGATAATGTGGGCAAAATAGAATTATTTTCACATTTTCAGTGAATTTCTTGCAAAAGACTCTACAAGGCATGGAGTCTTAGTAATTTACTCCCGGAGACCACAGTTGCCTTTACATGTCTTAAGAGCTGATCCTTTATGGTGATAATAATTTGGTAATTTTCAAACAACAGACAAAAAAGATTATTACTCTATGCTGTAACACTTAGGATTGTGTTTATTGTTAAATGTCGACAATCACTTTAGATTTATTTATTTTTTTAATTTACTTTTCTAATTATATTTTATAAACTAGCTGAGTACATTTGGTGGAAGAAAATAATTACACACTATCAGTGCAAACTAATATTTGTTTGCACTTTTTGGGAAAGGTTTTTAAGGAATGTAATAGGAAAAAAAAAGCACATAAAAATATTAATGACCTTTTCTTCTAAATTCATACTTTATATGCTCAAGCCTATCTTTTAGTTTAACTTCTATTTAAAAAGTTGAAAGAAATTAGGAAGTCCCTGAAGAGAACAGCCAGCCACACTTCTGAATTCCAATGTGTTCTTCTAGATGACCGCCTTTGATATTAAATGGTAACATTGTTGCTTTAATCAGGAGACAATCCTTATCTATTAATTGTACTGGCCTATAATTGTAAGAGCTAAATGTTACACAAAACTGGATACACATCTTGCAGGCCGATTAATGGAGAGGACTGAAAGCAAAAGTAAACACTAACCTCACAAAATAAAAGAAGTTAAAAGATAAGTGTTAAGGACCTTTTTCTTTTTGGAGAATAAAACAAGATTTAGTAGCTTTCCACTTAATTTAAATGAAAAGAATCACTACCTTACATATTGCACTGATAATGTGGGGGAGAGGGAAAACAAAACCGCCTTTGTAGCAGTGACACCTCCTATAGTTGTTGTGAAGAAACTTTTCCCCTTGGTATCTAATAACCAATTCTAATTAATGCTGCACATTCCTCCACTGAAATAATTTAATGCATAACAAGGGGGGTAAAAAAAAAAGGAAAGAGAGAGAGAGAGAAGAAATTCTCAGTGCTGATGATTGCCCTATTCGAATTATGGGAGTGAAAGCCCGGGCCCCCTAACCTACTGTCTATAAAGCAGAGCTTTGAAAGAGAACTGCGACCTACAAAAGCTGTCAATCTCCCTTGCCCCGAAAGCCTGGGTTCACATGGATTCAAGTGACAGCCCTCCTCCCCCGCACACAATACATCAATCTGTCTCTCCCCCAAGCACCCACAGTCCTTTGTGTGAGCCGCAGGTGCCTAATATAGCACCCATGGCTGCCCCCTGTCCCCCCTTGAGAATCGGCCTGTGGACAAAGGGGCCTGGGCAGGGCAGAGGCGGGTGTGCAGCCGCAGGCAGATGGGCAGGGTGCCCCTG
>VWZY01005950.1:0-33747 GCA_013399075.1 Chloroceryle aenea | reverse complement strand
TGGGCTGGAATAACTCGTTGGTCGGNGGTGGGGTGTCACCTGCCCTGTCCACTCCTCCCTAGGTGCGGTCTTTCACTTTCCTGCACCCCCCAACATGGTACACAAGATCCAGCAGTGGCCTTGGTCTGCACACCAATCCTTGGTAGTCACTCTAAACAGGGGGTGTTATCACTGCTGGCAGCAGACACTGTCTGTAAAAACATGCTTCTAACTTCAGACAGTGCTGTTAGAAGTACTGAACTGAAAAATAAAATCAATGCACAGAATTACTTCTGTTTTCACCCAAACCAGGACAGATATTCAATCTGTGATCTGATCTGGCATGGTTGTTCTTATAGCCGTATAAATGTATGAGGATGGAAAAAAGTAACTGTTAAGATGCAATGTTACAGACCTGTCACTGAATACCAATAACTTGGGATTTTCTTTTGCAGTTTATCTTTCAGACTCGGTTAAGCCTAAATCCTTGGTTCAGTGCATGGTACTAAAAGGCTTTAAAGAAAAAAAGTTGTAGGAATATGTCATATCTCTTCTGCCAAAAGAATGTAATTTGTCCAAGGCATCTTCAAGCTTTTAATCTGTGGGAGCTAGACTTCTTGGCTTTGATTTGCACCGGGCAGCTGCCAGAAGTAAAGATGTAAAAGTACTTAGTACTTAATATTAAATTTCCAAACCAAGTGTCTCTTCTTCACACTTACAAACAAGGTGAAGAAACTCACCAAATTGCTTTTCAGTCCAGTAAAAAAAATGTATACTCTGATGTCCTATGAGATGGCCACATAACTATTATGTGTAGGAGATCCCCAATCGTTTGGAAGATGACTGATGGACAGTCATCTCTCAGTGGCTTAAACCTACTTTTTCTGGACCTGCATTCTTCTCACTTTATTTATTTATTTATTTATGGACTTTATTTCTTTCCTCTATTTCCAGAGTAGAGAAGGTCAGCCTAACAATTTCTACAGCTCCTTTGGAAATTCCACAATTTAGGTTGCCATCTCTCTCCTAAATAGGAGTTGATTTCTTTTGTTTGTTTGTTCCTTGTTGGAGCTAATCACTGGTTGACACTAATTGCCAATCAGCATTCTTTGTGATCACTCTCTTTTTTTTTCCTACTGTCTCAGCTTCTTTCATATGCAACCCTGCATTCTCTTTATTGCATATTGTGAAATTAAGGTTTACACAGAGTACTGTTCATTGTAATTTACGATGTAAGGTGATATAAAAATCTAGAAAAGCTTTCTACATAGCAGTGAATTTTTGTTATGTCATTTTGAAAACAATTTGTGTTAAATCCATCTGATTGTTATAACATGTTTTTCTTTTTTTTTTTTAATTTAAATCATAGGATGCACTAACTTTAATTGAGCAAGTTGAAGCTGAACAAAGTGTGTTGTATCACAGTCTCAGAGAAGCTGTGAGCAGCAAAAAAAAAAGCAGGACTCCTCCTCCACCTTTATTACTTTCTCGATCACATTGCTCCATGACATTTAAACCAGCCCCATTCTCTTCAAATATTCAGGTAATGATTTTGGTTATGACTGTGTAAGAAATAACAAAACAATACACAAGAGAGTAAAAGTTGTTTCAGCAGTGCTATACCATCACAGTTTTCTCTGTTGTTCTTGAGAAGATTGTGTTATTCTGACTTAATTAAGTATGCTTCCCCCATACCCTGTGATTCATTTGTTACTCACTGTTTTCATCTTCACATTTGCATGAAACTTTCCTTCATTCATGCATCATGTTCCTTATTGCTTCTGTTGTATAACATTCATTCTACTTGTTGGAAGCTCATTCTCTTGCTTAAGACCTGATATACTCCTAGCTGCCCTCTGAAGAGATGCAAGAAAGTACCAGGCTGAAGCCTCCACTGATGAAGTGATGAAGTGCTAAAGTTCTGGTGGGAAAATCTGCCTTCTGTTGAACATGTAGAATCACAGAACTACTCAGATCATAAGGGATTTTAGGAGAGGTCTCTACTCCAACCTTCTGCTTTATGCAGGATTGGCTGTGAGATTACACCAGGTTGCTCAGGGCTTGCTTTTTCTCAAGGTCCAGTCAGTTCTGAAAACCTCCAAAGATGGAGACTGAACAGCTTCTCTGGGCAAGCTGTTCCAACAGGGCAACCTGTTCATGGGGAACATTCCTTATGTACAGCTGGAATTGCTCTTGCTTCAATTCAGGTCTACTGCTTTTCATTCTCCTACCGTGCACCACTGTGAAAGCCTAGCTACATCCTCTTCATCCCATGCTTGCAGGCACCCAAAGGCTCCTGGTGGGTCCCTTGAAGCTACCTCTTCTCCAGGAAGAATAGGCCCAGCTGTTTCAGCCTCTTCTAGCAGGGCTAGTGCTCCAGCTCCCAACCATCTTGTGGTCCTATGCTGTAATCACTGTAGTTATTCAACATTTCTTGTTAGAATAATGGAGGGCAGAGGGAAACTGGCTAAAGTATCTAGATGGAGTCTAATGAGTGCTGTATAGAGGGGGTGAATCACATTCCTCAGTCTCCTAACTGCTTCTGTTAATGAAGTTTAAGATGTAGGCTTCTTTGAGATGATATGATTTTAGGCTGCTCTGCTGCCATGACGCACTGCTGGCTCATGTTCATCTAGTTGTCTGACATGACCCCCACCCAGATCCTTTTAATGATGCTCCCCAGCCCATCAGTTCCCAGTGCATATTATTGCAAGGGATTCATTCTTCCCATGTGCAAGACACTGCATTTGTCCTTGTTAAATTTCATGAGGTTCCTGTTGGCCCATTTGTCTCTAGGTCCCTCTGAATAGCAGTTCTGCCCTCAACAATGTCAACTGTTTCCCTCAATTTGTCAACATCTGCAAACCTGCTGAGTGTGTGCTCACTTTTTCCTCAGGTCATTTCTAAAGGTATTAAACAGAATGGGTCCACACATAGTCTTCTGCAGTGTTCCACTTGCTACTCTACCTCCAGGTGGAGTACAAACCATAAACTCTATGAGTCTGACCTTCCAACTATTGTTTTACCCATTTATCTATTTGCTTCCCCATGCTGTGTGATCCTAACTTGGACAAAAAAATACTGGGAGAGGCTGTCAAAAAAAACTACTTGCTAAGGTCAAGGTAAATGTCATCTACTCCTCCCCCCACCTCTGCAAAGCAAGTAATTTTGGCACAGAATCCAATCATGATGGTCAGCCATGATTTGTCCTTGGTAAAACCATGCTGACTGTTTCAAATCACATTATGTCCAGAAAGGCTGAAATATGAAAAATTCACTAGCTGTGGTTTTTATGAGAGAGAAATTTTCATAGTCGTTTTGCAAACATCTTCAAAATAACAATGTGTATAAACCCAGTAGAAACTCAAATCTTATTCATAGTGGTAAGAATGTTTCTGTGAACCGTTTTATAACTTGCAGTTTTAATGCAGTTTGATTAGTCAATTTCAACAAAGTTAATCAGGGAAAAGTTCACCCTTAATGAACAGAATATTAAAAAAAAATATGTGTCTTTAAAGTCTGTCATTTTATCTGTTTTAGTAAGTGTTAAATACTTCATATTGTTTGATCCAGGAGAGTGAATGTAACATATTGCACCACTAGATGGTGCAAGATTATGATGATGATGATTATTAGTATCCAGGATATTCTAGAATAATTTTTTTCAAAAGATAGGCATAGCTGCTGAGCAGACATTAAAGTTATTTTTTATGAAAAACTTACTAACTGGAAACAGATACTTAGGATTTAATTAGTCATATATATTTTTGTACTAGTGTCTCTAAAATGTCCTGATCTTCAAGTTGCTCATTTGTTGAAAATAATCTCTTCTATTTCAGTATGTCTTTCAGAAAAACAGATTTTATTGCAAGACAAATCATGTGTATTACAGGAAGAATGAACAATTTAGCTGTAGAGATTTTTATATGTTGAAAAATAACGTCTTCTGGCAAACCTCAGATCTCTTTAAATGTCTGCTGAAAGTAAATACTTAGTAAAGTTTTTAGCAGAAGAAGCTTAATGAAAGAGAAGTTCATCCAATAAGTAACTTATTAAAATTCATCTGCCTTGTTCTGCAGAGTTGAAATCAAAATTAGTTTCCATGTTTGATCTCAGTGGACACAACAGAACACTGATCCAGGAATGCATGCTCACATTCTTCCTTCATTTAAGATACTGAAATGTGTAGATGATTTGCCCAATGAAATTATCAGCAGCTCGATGGCATTAAAAAACCATTGATTGCAATAGGAACTGAGAACATGACTTGTTTAGAAAATATTACTGCATTACTTTATATCTGCATTTCTGTTGCCTGCTTTTAAAGATCTGCCCTCAAGCAGATCAGAACCTGATGTTCACTTCAGAGGAATACCAATGCAAGAATCAAATAACAGATCTAGATGACTTTAAATCTACAGGATGATCTATTTTATGCTTTGGGATAGGTTTGAGGTATAGGACAGCTCAAGGTAGGAGATAGGATAATGCTGGGTCATCTACATTTTATTTCTTGTAGAATAATCTAGCTCTCCATCTAAATCAATTAATTAATGTTTCTAGTGTAGTTAGACTATACATTTTTATAAGTATGTGGTTGGGTGTTTTGNAAGTTGTTGGTTTGGTTTTTTTTGGGTGTTTTTTTTTTTTTTTTTTTTTTGTTTTGTTTTGTTTTGTTTTTTTCCCCAGAGATTGTTGTCACAAAATTAGTACAATCTACATTAGGCAAAAGTTGGAAATACTATTGTGTATCAACTCATTTTGTTCTTGTTTTCTTGAAAGGTTTCATGGTACAGTATTTTGGGCTCTGTGGCTGGAGGAAGTAATATGAAAGTAAGGTTAAATAACAATAAACTTCAAAATGCAGGAGAAGAGGTAAGACAGAGGTAAAACTCCATTAAGTCATTCTCTCTTCCTCTAAAAAACTCAGCTTTACAAGAGACACTTTTAAATTGGGTAACTGGCCAAGCCTTTGACAAACCTTTTGATCTTTATTTTAAGCAACAGAAGTTTTTCTAGTATGAAGACATACCAAAAAATCTTCTAGGAACCTTTTTTGAATAATGAATTAAATGATTCAAAAGCTTCATGTTAGACATGTCTCTGTCCCTTCTGTTATAACTCATTTTTTTGAGTGACATCTAAGAAATATGAAAAGGAACTACATGATGTATTTAGAGAGTGCGTCCCAGACGCTGCTCTTTCCAATAATTGGGAAAAAAAAAAAAAAAACAGATAAAGTCTAAACTGATATAAAATTGAATATTTTTCATAATTGTGCAACTTCTATCAGCTATTTCTTCTTAACAAGACCTTATGTTATTTAATTCTGGCAACATGATAATGTATCTCCTTCAGTAACCTTCATATTCAGACTTGACTGACTTCTAGGTTCATGCTCTTTCCCTTTCATGCTGCCTGTTAAATCATCCCACACATCTTTCATTACTTATGACTGTGTCAGTATTCTTTTATATTATTTATGCATTACAATTTGAAGTTTTATTTTCTGAATTTGTTTTGATTTTTTTTGTTTGTTTGTTTGTTTTGTTTTGTATTAGTGCTATATTTTGCCTTTGGATAACACTTAGATGTTGCCAGTCAGACTAAGAGAGTTCAGTTTCTCACTTGTTTCTTTGTCCTTTTTCTCTTCCGCATGCTATTGTTTTGTCCTCCTGAATGACAACTTTGATCCATCCAAATACTCTGCATTTTGGGCTTCAAGAAAAGGTCAAAAAAGCTTCAGCACATACTCTTCAGCAAATTTTGCTGTAGTCTCAGATCTGAGTTATCATTTTTATATCTGGAAAGCTTCATTAAAAGTTCTGTTCTTTGTGGGGTAGCTCTCTACTTTGCATTGGGACAGAAGAATGATCTCAACCTCTTTTGCCCAATGTTTCCAACTTGGTTTTGTGCGCAAGCTTTATAACGATAGTTTTCTCTTTGATGATGGATCTTTCCCTTTGTGCCTGTTCCCCCTATCTCCTCCCCAAAAAGGAAAGTGTATAAAAAGAGCAGATAGTGTGTAGCTACTGTCAATAGAGGCTTTGATGTTATTCTTGATATTGTCACATGCAGAGAATCATGCTTCCTGTGCTGTCCAGTAATCATGTTTCAATATACTATCCTGCTCCAGGAGAATCAAGTGTTTCATTGGAGACTTGCACACCACTGCTAGCTGTTCTTTCTGTGACCTTGCTGCAATCCACCCAAGCCACTGATTGTCTTAGCTCTGGCAGGCACTAGAGATGCACAGACCTGAGGTTAACCATATGCTTCAGCAATGGAACTTCTGGTTGCTTTAGGATATACTTGTGCAAAATGCTCATCTGTAAAGTCACTATTTGCCTGCTCCATGGAAAAGGTTTAAAATTCTTGGTGGTGAAGTGATCTATCAGCTTGTCAAGATGAGAAAAGCTTGCTCTAAAGGGATGCTACAGATTGTTTAACACTAATTTCTGGTTTGCTGGTTCAAGATTTGGCCCCAGCATTTGAAGAGTTTTCTGTTGTTCATAGAATCATAGGATCATTTTGGTTTGAAGAGACCTTTAAGGTCATAAAGTCCAACTGTTTACCCAGCACTGCCAGGTCACCACTAAACCATGTCTCTAAGTGCCACATCTACAGGTCTTTTAAATACCTCCAGGAATAGTGACTCCACCATTTCCCTGGACGTTTTTCCTAATAGCCAATCTAAATCTCCCTTGATGAAACTTGAGACCATTTCCTTTTGTCCTATTTCTTGTTGGGAGAAAATCCCAACCCCCACCTCACAAGAACCACCTTTCAGGTAGTTGTAGAGAATAAGATCTCCCTCCAAGCCTCCTTTTCTCCAGCCCAGACAAGCCCAGTTACCTCAGATGCTCCTTGTGGTCTAGACTTGTGCTCTACACTTGTGCTCTAGACCCTTCACGAGCTTCATTGCCCTTCTTTGGACATGCTCCAGCTCATTGTCCTTTGTGTATTGAGAGGCCCCAAACTGAACCCAGTATTCAAGGTGTGGCTTCACCAGTGCTGAATACAGGGGGATGATCACTTCCCTAGTCCTACTGGCCACAATATTTCTGATACAACTCAGGATGATCTTGGCCTGCTTGGCCACCTGGACATACTTCCGGCCCACATTCAGTCAGCTGTTGACCAACACTCACAGGTACTTTCCCACCAGCCAGCTTTCCAGATACTTATTCCTAAGCCTGTAGAACTGCATGGGGTTGAGAAGGTCAGATGGTATTTGAATAAGAGCAATGTGTTGATGCTACTCTGCAATGATCTCCTTTCTTGTGTTGAGCTTCAGTCACTATATCAGTTGTTTTTTGTTTCAAGACTCTAAAGCTTCCATTTGTGTAAGTTGTCCTGGTCATGGAAGGGAAGGTAGAAAAGCCCTTTAGGAGTGAGCCATGATGGTAAAACTGTAGGTGGATAATTATTTGAAGGTAAAAATTTAGGGAAGATCTTGAAAATATGTTTTTTGTTTCACAAACTCCAAAGTTCTATTAATGGTGCTCAGACAACTTGAGACGTCCTTTTCCTATATCTAATACATGTATGTGGCACATTTGGAGGAGAGCCTGAAATCACAGCTCAGGGCTAGCATATTTCCAACTCAGTGACTGCAAGCATGCACACTCACAGTGTGGATGTACAAATTGACAAGGATGTCTTGGACCAGGTCCTGGGACTTAACTGTTCTCTTAGATTATGTGCTCTGTATACTCAACTTCATTCTAGAGAAAAGTGATACTTTTTTCCCTGTCATGTCATTGTTTTCTCATTGTCTTCAAGAATGTTGTATTACATGGAAACATGACATGTCCATTATTTCAGTTGTATTTTGATTGTATCCAAAATGATTAAATAACTTATTTAACATTAAAAGTTTAGAATTTGAGATTTGTTTTTGATATATGCAGTGGGTGTAACTAGAAAAAAAATTTGTTGATAGATACCAGCTGATGGGAAGAGCCTCTTGGAAATACAAGGCTTAGATCCCAATGAGAAATACATTTTTGCAGTCGCAGCATATTCTTCTGATGGAAAACTTATTGGTGATGGCATTGGGGAAACAACTAAGCCAATCCTTGCTTACCCCCCTCTTTCTGCTACTACTGTTCGAGCCTATCTAACTCAGGTAGGGTTAGACTCTTTGATAATAAACACATACTTTGATTTGGTTGTAATTACTTTTTTATTTCAATGGTGGCTCTAAAACTTTGGTAAAAACTCAAGACTTGCTTGCAAAAAGTTTGATAATCACAAATCACAATTTTAACATAAATGGTATAATTGAGTAACTCAATTCTTAATTGAAAATTATTGGAAATTCTAATTTAAGGGAAAGATATCTCTCATTTATTTGTCTTATACCTGTTCCTGTTTTTTTTGAGCCAGCATTTAATTTCTTCCTCTTTTTTTTTTTTTTTTTTAAATTTTTGGGATTGATACCAAGTGCTAGAAATCCTCTTATTAGTCATTACAGTATGGGATGATAAAATGTGATTGAATTTACCAGATATCAAATCCAACTATTCTCATACTGTAATTATTTTTGTAGTGTCTTGGCTCTGACAGACCTTTATCATAACTTTATCTATTCTTAATAAAGAAAATTTAAAGCAGATTGTGGCATAGAGAAAAGTGAAATTGTCTATCACTGTGCAGCTCCCTTTACAACCCTTTATTCAGAGCAGCAAGGCATTCTGCAGTATTAGCAAAAGTAATATGAACCTGGATAAAATACTATGACTTCAAAAACTGCAGCACAATGCCTGTAAAATGTTCCACAGAGGGCTGTTAGATCCTTGGTTAACAGTCAAGAAAGTCCTTAGCTTCTTTGATGCTAATTCTGAAGGCAAACTAATATTAGTATAATCAGATTGCTACTGCTTGTGTTTTATTCAAATAGTTGAGAAAATTCCCACAGAAATTGTAAATTTATATTGTAGGGGTGGGGATTTTTAAAACTTTTTTTTATATCATAATCATATTGGACTCAGTTATTTGATGAACATAGAAACCTGCTATATTTTTTGTTGTTGTTGTTATTTTTGTAGGCAGCCTATCAGACTGGCAACTATACATTAGCCAGAGAAGCATTTTCACCAGTGTGGGATTATTTTGTTTCTAATTCTTCTCCACTGCCTGCCAATGCAGCTGTTATTTCTGCAAGCAGCAATTTGACTATATCCCAAAACAGGTAACTGGTGAAAAAAAAATTAAAATAGTTAATAATAGATGTGCACAATTTATTTTAAAGGTTGTGAAATTTTGTTCAGACTTGGGATATGAAAAAACATTCTGGAAAAAAAAAAGGTGTGAATTGTGTTATTCTTTATAACAACTGTTTTCTTAAGATAATTGGGAAATAAAAATAAATTAAATATGGGTATTAACTGTGGGATGCATTTTCATGTGCAAAACATGTAATATGCACTGCATTCTTGACCTCCAAGTTAAGGGAGGAGTAAAGTTCAGAAATTGTGAAAATTTAAGACCACCACCAAAATGGATAAACGTGTGCTATTTTTGTTAATAGCCAATATCTGCCAATAATATTTTAATATAGTGAAGAATATTACTATACTTCAGAAGAAATATTTAAAATAAATTAATAAATAAATTTCAAATGTTAAACCATAATATTATAGGTTTTTCACTATGATGAAGTTAGAAATCTTGTACTTACGTTAATTGAAATTCAAGAGATCCAAGTGCAAAAATAAATCAAAACTTAATTAGTTCCAAAATAAAAGAAAGAGGCTTGTATGAAATAATAGACACTAAATATTGTAATTAAAAAATAATAGTTTTAAATGTTACTCAGCTGCTTAGAAATGGATAATGAACTAACATCCAATTTCACTGAACACAAACCATCATCTTCTCCCGTGTGGAATTCTTTTTAGACTAATTCTTTCATTAGGGAATTTTTGGCAAACTTGTAGAGAAGGTGTGAAAAAGTTTTGCAGCATCTCTGTTTCAGTTTGACAGAATGCCTAAGTCTTGAAGCCATAATGACAAGAATCAACCTTTATTGCATGTGTGTTAATAGTTCTTGAACATTTCAAGAATTAAAGAAGAAATAAAGAAATAAAAGCCTATGTTTCAAGAAATAGATATTAGGGGGATTTCCTAAAAGTTTTGTCAGAATACTTCCATTTCCACTTTACAGAGTAACAGATAATCAGCTATTCTGAGACACAGGATGTAGCTTGTGTTTCCTTTATATTGTCTTGATAAACTTGCACCAGGGTCCATGGTTTTCTCCCGGTAATGCTGTTTGGATGCAAGAAGATAATGTAGGTTTGTGTGTGCTTTGAATTCTATTACAGGAGAAAATAGTGGCTAAGCATACTTCTTGTTATTTGGGGCTCAGCCAGACCACTGGTGTGTATCCTGTCTGTCCTTCAACTGCCACCATGTGTCTGATACTAGGCATAAAAATTGGCTGAGGCTCTTGATGCTACCTGCCATAAGAGTATTTGGGATTTACAGGCAGCATGTGGACTGCATTGATGCAGGCAGATAATCACTAGACATCCTATTTCATGACTATGCGGATGTTTTAAATCTGTTCCTAGGTAGGGGGATGAGGATGGCCCCTAGGCAACAAAGCAGGAATGCAAGTCTGGGCATTGTGCTTTTTTTTCCACTTGTTTTTCTTTTATCATTTTTTCCTAATCAGGTAGGGGTTTTGGGTTGTTTTTGTTTTTTTTTTAAAGCTGTGTGCATTTAAAAAACAAACCAACCACACAGCTCTAGATCTGAATTTACCTACTTTGAGGTAAATCAGATGAAAATTTTAAATAGGTCTGCAAAGCAGTTTCAGGGATTTTGCTTTTCTGACAGTTATGGGTTTGTGTTTTTGTTGTTGTGGGTGGGTTTGGTTTTTTGTTTGTTTGTTTGTTTGTGTTCGTTTGTTTGTTTTTAAATATTGAAAATTATCAAAACTGCACTATCAAACCTGAAATAAGGCAGTTTCAGTTCTACTGCTAGGTAGCTAAGAAATTAGATGGATTAGCTGGAAAGTACATAGGACTTAAAGAGACAGTAGAGGGAGCTGGAAGGAAAGGAAACCTCTTGTTTCCAGCCAGAAGCCCTGTTGATATCTTGGTAATGTCAAGTATGTGAATGAATCTATTTGAAGTTCCTTCTTGAGTTTCAGTGTGTTTTAGGAAATACACTCGGGGAGAAGGAGGAATTTATTTCTTTTCCTTCAAAATCATAGGATTTTTACTGTAACAAAAATATAGCAAGGATAAATGCCTCTTTATGCCTAGGAAAGGTAAAACCCAAACCGAAACAAACAACCAACAAATAAGCAGGCAGAAGAAAAGAGATTCTTTTGAGACTGGTAATACAATATATCAGTGATTGAAAGGAGTCTATCACTAGTACTTAATAAAGGACTTCACAGTTGCATGCATCATTCTCAACATACAGAAAAATAATGTATAAGAGGAGACAGTTAAAATGAATAAGCTGTAACATCCCAAGTTTTCAAAGAAAGTTAAAAGTAAATTTCACTGGATTAGACAAACAACTAAGGCAAAGCTATCTTAGGATAGTACAAGACGGATAACAATTTGAAAAGGACTCTTATCCCTTTTATTTATTTTTAATATTAGAAATGTTAAGCATTTTTTTCAGTTTTATATGTAAATCTGATTTCCAGAAGTAGCTGAAGTAATCCTTTTTGTCCATCATTTTAAAATTAAAGACTGCATTTTAATATAATGCAGTTTCAGGCATGCAATATCTGAATCATCATTAACTTGCTTTTATGACTCTTTTGCTTTTTTATTTTGTAGCTTACGTTTTGAAACTGTATCTCAGACTTCTCATATTACCTTGCACCTCTTCCTGAGGAATATATTTGCTATTTGTGACATTAATGTCATGGAAGGAGAACTCTTCTGTGATTCCATCTGTTCGAATGAGATACTTTATAAGGAACAAGTATGTGTGGCTTAAAAATAATATTCTGGATTTTATTTAACTTTTTGATCAGCTTTATTTCATCATGGCAAGATAAATGTTTCAATGAACTGATCCTATTTAGAGAATAATTCATTTTCTGTGAGCTATCTGGTCGTCTGAGGTATTTTAGTAGCTGTTATTTTGTAGAAGGATGGTTTCTGTATTGGTTATTGCCTAATACAAAGCCCACTGAGGAAGGATTTTCCTTGACTTCAGTGGTGGTAGACTATAATTTAAGAGAGAATTGTAATCATTGTTAATTTTGTCCCACTAAGATGTATCTTGGATTTTTAATTCTAAATACTTCTGCTATTTAATACATATATTTTCATTAATATTGAACTTCTAACATAGTTTTAATATACTAAGCTTCTTTTATCTTATTTCAGATGCTCTCATAGTGTAATGGCATGTTCATGACACCAAAACCATTATTTTTTCATTTGGATAGTCAGGCTTTGCCTCCTGTATTATTACCTTCCTATTCTATTCTTTCTTTGATGAAGTACTTGACTCATAAAAATGTGAGCAATCGATTACTTAGTGACTTTAGTGGATCTGCTCACAACATGCCCAGTCTACAGCAGATAACTGGAAAGGAAGAAATTGTTATCTTCCCCATAACTACTTTGATAGTCTAGCATGTGAAATTTCTACTCCACACAGGTTGATGTTCTTAACCAGGCTTTGTAAATTATATGGGTAAATTCACAGGGCACAATTAGGTCAAGAACAATAATTTCCTTTAGAATCATGAATAATGTTGCATTTCTTTATATACTTCTAACAGGTGTCAATGTAAATTCTTTTGAAAACTTTTATCTTACTTGGTGCTTACACTGATTTTTAAAGTGCAGTAACATCTCTCTTCTTTCAGTCTCAAATGATTTAAAATTACAGAATTCATATTTGAATCAAAACCTGTTTTTCTTTTACAGGTTGCTAGGTTAACAGAATGCGAAAGAATGACTGTTGCAATTGAACTTAGCAGTTGGTTGAATGATGCAAGTTACACCCTGCAGTCTGTTGTACAATGTTATGGTCTCCTCGCTCCAATTATTTATCACAAGATTTCTTCAGTGCCAGTAGTTCAGGTGAGAGCACTCTGAGACAAAGCAGCTGGCATCCAAGTCCTGCAGATATAGTGATTCAAATTAAACTTATAATGAAATGTACAGTGGGAGAGCTAAATATCTAGACTTTGAATTCTTAGTAGCTGCTGAAAGAAAAGCCTTTTATTGTTTTATGAGTTCCCAATGAATATATGTTCAGTGTATTCTTCTCTCAGATATGCTAAAGTAACTGCAGAATATCAACTGTTTCTTCAGAATGATTTGTTGGTATTTTTAAACTATAGTAGAATCTATGATGTAATTTCTACCCAAATGCTATTTGCAGATAGCTGTTCTGAAGAAAGAAAAGCAACATTTGCATTTGGCTTTTTTGGAATGTTTGTCCCTTACATAGNAAAGAAGTTTTGATAATGCAGACTTTAGTTTTCAGCCATGTGCTCCTTTCCAGAAGCAAGCACCTTCTCTTTCAAAACAGACTACCCGAATCCTTTCCTGCCATTTCTGATGCAGCAGACTTGTTTTATAGATTCAGCAAGGATACAGTAGAAACATGAAACTTTTTCCCCTGTAATTAGGTAGTTTTGTCAGGGAGCAGGAGTAAGAGCATGTTTGCTCTCAGGAAGGATGAGGGGATGAGGTGACAGCAGTGCAGGCAAGGCACTAGGAGCATTTGAACATAGCAGCATCTACTGCCTAGCAGCATCTGAACGTGGCAGACCTAGAAGGGTATTGATAAGAGGATCCACTGAGCGTCCAGAGAGGGTGAGGCTATTGGGCTGGCCCAGAGTTCATCCAGGAGAAAAAGTCAGGCACTGCAAGAGTTGAAGCCAGAGAATGGAGGCCAGGCTACAACATAGGTCCAAGATCCATCCAGGAAAAAGAACTGAAGACCAGCACACGAATACCATATCTCAAGGAGGGACTGAAGGCTTGTGCCTTAGCTTAATTGGGACTCCAAGCCCCTGGGGAGAAGGTGTGAGAAACCCAAGTGAGGCTGCTCAAGGAATAACTATAGGGGCACTCAGCGCCCCTGAGAAATTTTAAAGAATACTTAGAAAAAATTAAATAAAACCTATTTACATACAGGGGTAGCCTCTTGCTTAAGAAGTCATTGGCTGTGATGACCTACTTGAAGGAAGGCACAGCTAGCCACTGGAAATGGCTCCTGTTTCAGATTTCCTAATAAAGGGAAAAATAATTTAATATCATATTCTTTTAATGTCTGATAGACAAAAATGGGGGAAAGAAGTTGTTTGGTTTATTTAGAACATATTGGAAACAATTTTCTTTATTTAAAATTCTGACCAGCTTGATCTATTTTTAAACAGTCCTCTATTAGCATTATGTTATCTCACCAAATTAAGCATTATTTTATTTCATACTAATTAAATTGGCAAAAATAACCATCATGTACCTATAATTTAATATCTGTGATTTTATGTGAATACTTATTCCAAAGGCCTGTGGTTGAAATCTCAACAGCCTTAATTAAATGGCAATTTTATAGATATATATTAATATAGGTTCATTTATATTAATAAAGTAATTCCAATAATAGCTACATTAACATTAATTAAACAATATTATTTAATATAAATAAATAGATATTTTTTAATTGGCTTTTGTAGAGATAGCATTTCAAAGTATTGTTGAAGTTCACTGTCAAATACAATAGGCTATACAGAGGTAGAAGCTTGTGTATTGAAGGCTCCAAACTTTGTTTCAACCCTTGTATTTACAGATCCTCATTAAGTGCTTGACCGTCCTTCAAGAAATTCCAAGTGCTACTTTGCAGAGGAGGCAGGCAGGACGTTATGAGAGTATTCAGCACATGATAGCTTGTGCTTCCTTTTATACAGCAAAGGTATGGTGTGTATTATTGTGCTTACAGCTTAGTTTAAGATACAGTTCTTGTCATTTAGAGAAAAAATTTAGTAAACTGGCCTTCAGAGTGGTATCTTAGAGAACTGACACTTAAATAATAAAGGAATAGATATATTTATTAGTATCTTTGTATCAGAGCCTTTTATATGATAATGAAATTTTGACTTTTTTATAGAATTAAGAATTTTCATTTGTTCAGTAAACAGACTGTAACTATTAGTCCATGATATGAATTCTATATTTTATATTATTGTGTGTATTTTTACATTTAAGGTAGTACTATTTTCAGTTTAGTGTCATATGCAATATATAAATGTAAAATTTATTTTCTGCAAATAAACCATATTTGTAGTTTTAATGATTAGCATATCTGGATATTTGCTAATTAGATACAAGAGACTTTATACTATGTAGTCTCACATGCTGTCAGGAACATTAACACCTTGGCTTTTAACCATAGTGCATATCTGTAGATCACATTTATGATTCAGATAATCTAGTTAGTGAGGTTAAGGAGAAATACAGTAGCAGCAGGATTTTTTCCTCAGGTATAGAGGCATGCTAGAGTTAAAATACCTGCCCTGACAAATGTATTATGCTGAAACAGTCAGTTTTCCTCTAGCTTTCAGTACACCTCAGCTAAGAGATGATGCTGAGGCTGGGCTGTGGCTGATGCTTTGAGGGATTCCCCTGTGCTGGTGATCCTTCACCCTGGTCTTTATAGCAGCTGGAACTCTCTGTTTACTTCACAAAAACAGATCACTGTCAAATATCCTTAAAAGTGCACTGCAAGAAGATCTACTTTTCATTCTCTCTATAAAAATGAGTATTATAATCCCTAGTGTAATTTTCTTCATATTAGCAGTGTCAGGGCATGGCAAGGGCTAGGGAGCCAGAAGCTGAGAGCAATGCCATGTCTGGCAGAGCAGCACCTGTCAGGCAGATTCGACCATGAGTCCAGATCATTGGGTGAGTTTGTGGTGATAAAGTAGGTCTGAAGTGAAGCTGGGCAGTCAATCTGCAGGCCAGGATCAGGTCTAGTGAGGGTAGCTAGGTTCAGACACAAGCAGGCTGGTCCATTGTATAGATAGCAGTTTGAGGTCAATGTGAGGAGTCGGTCCATATGTCAGATGTCCAGACCAGTGGATTCATTGCCAGCTTGGAGCATGCTGGAGACCAGTGTTACTGCCACACAGGAACTGGCAGGGACTGTAGGCTCAGGCCTGAGCTGAAAGGGAGCTCCTGGCCCTGTGTGGGGAAGGCCCATGTGGAAGCTCTCAAGGTCGATAAAACCTACTGGGAACTTTATATAGTGTTTGTTTGCTATTGGATTCCCCAGATAAATGACCATCTGCTTGTACTGCTGATGTTTTTTTTCCTTAGGGATAACAGAATATTGTAGAGAATAGCGAATAGAATGAGTGAATTGCAAATTCTTCTGTTTAATCCATGGTATATAGTTTTCCACTGAGTTACAGTCAGGCCATGTACTATATGTATCCTAAAGTAACCTATACACTTATTTTGCATCCCAAAGATAGACATCCTAATATGAAGTTACCTTGCATATAGGAGAAGCACTTCGGCCTTTAGAGCTCTAGCTAAAGATGATAAAGACACCTAAAAACATTCTCTACATTGTTTATTTATAAATTCATAGATATAAAAATAAATTTCACCACTCCTTTCACTAATATAGTTGGGATTTTCAAATGTGCACATAATAGCAGAGAGATAAAATAAGGCTAATTTAGTTACCCGTTCTATTCTTTGGTAGCAGTGCTGTCTGAGAACAGGGAGAATGTTAATCACAGCAATAGATACTTTTTGTTAAATCTTTCTGTTCTCTGAGGGATAGGTTATGCAGAAGTCAAACACATACATAAGTATCTGCAATTCCAATTATTTTACAGCTCTGTGGTCTTTTTTTTTTTTTATGAAACGAAACCTAAGTAATAAGTAATTATTTTCTATTTATAATATTCATGCATTTTGATAACTATAAGTAGACAATAGTGAAACATTACATGTTGTGCAAAACAAAAATATATAACAGATGATTCTTTAATAGGTATTACGATCATGGAAAGAATATGAACTAGCAGTAATTATTGTTAACTATGGGAAAAAATTGTTGGATTCCTCACCAACAACCTCACCCTGCCCCTCAGGAGCTGTGAAAACAGAAGAAACACATACTAACAAAGAAGTTAAAGTAATTGCTCTGATTTTTACTTTTTCTTTTCTCTAAATACTGTATTCTATTATTTTGAAGACTACATGTACTCACTTCATGTTTTACAAGTGATTGTATGCAATAAGAGTTTCCCTGTAGAATAAGAATTCCCAAAGTATAGCTCCTATTTAATTGTAGACATTTTTGTTAAGAACAGTTGAAGATTGTAGTGGGTACAGGCCTCATCTTGTTGAACTGGAGAGGGTTTAGCAATATTACAGTTCAGAGCCATGAGGATCCTGCAGGTATTTATACAAACATGCCTAACTAATCTTCACATATAGTTTTCAGGAATGCTTTATTAGACAGAAAAAATAATTAAAGAATTGTATAAGAGGAGCAAAAATATCCTAAATAATATAGAAACTTAACCTCTTATTTTGTGTAGCAGCTGCTTGAAATAGAGTCATAATAAGAGAGTAACTTTGACATTGTGTAGACTTAAAAATATTTCTGAGTGGAGGAAGAACTTTCAACCTCAAAGATGCAACAGGTTGTGAGGATTTCCTGCAAGTTAGAGTCAGAGTAAAGTGTTGATTCTTCATACTTTTCTATCTGTTTTTAATTTAAATAATTTTAGAAGAGATTTTTATGGGAGAGGAGATTTGAAAAAGAGCTGAGAAAGTGGAAATAATGAGAGGAAGAAAGGAAGCGGTGTGAGCATGAAACATATACATAAAAGAGAGGGACAAAAAGTCAATCAGCTCACAGGGAAACTTTTCTGTAAGAAAATTTGTAGGACACTTTGTAGGACAGAATTTTCTCCATTGTTTATTGCTGAGTTTGTGGTAGCTGCTTCAAGGTTCATACCAAAAAAGGGAAAGGAATCTAAGATCACAGGAACAATATATCTTGATCGAAGTAGGGCTGGCTGACTGAAAATTTTCACCAGAGTGAAAAAAAAGCACTTCCTTTCCAGAGGAAGGTTTGATTTCTGTAGGCAGAAATAATCTAAAATTGTATTTTATTTTATTTTATTTTATTTTTGAAAACAGCATATTTTGTCAAACAATCTGTTCAAATATGTTGTTGTAAAAGCATGTGGGACTGCCCTAAAAATTTATTTGGTGGCAGAGCAAATCCACTCACTCCCATGGAGGTCATGAAGAGTCGACCATGGGCAAGTTTTTGAAGGTGCACTAAAAAAATTATGAACATCTATTTTATTTCACTTGAAAAGAAAAATAAGACAATAGTGATGAAATTATCAGATACAGAATTAAAAGACTTGGAATATAACCTAAACTCCACTATTGACCTGCTGGCTTTAGTTAAGTAAAAGCTACATTTTCATAACTAAGTATTGAATATTTCAGACCACTTCTGCAAAGAAATCTCATTTAGCTGCAATGGAAAAAGCAACAGAAAATCTAAGTGCTCTTGAATCAAATCTCCTCAAACTGACAAAACCAGGTGGGTGTACTAGTAAAACACTTGTTCTTTTTTTTTTTAATAGAATTTTCTATGGTTTATTTGTAAAAAAAAAAAATTATCTAAGAAATACTTCTATTTCATGTATCTTTCACGATAAATCTGCCAAAATCATAATTTCAGGGGTCTTATTTATACATGGTAGTGATGTGTGTAATGACTTCTTTTCATCTTTTTCATCATTTCTACCAAAACACTCATTAGAAAGGAATGTTCACTTTTGTTCTATTTTGCAAGTATATGTGTTCTTCTAATCTGTGTAAGTTTTGTTTCATGTTATTAGTCTTACTTTATGTTCCTAAATCAGAAGATGCAGTTGCAAGGACCCCTGTGCATTTCTAGCATCTCTTTGTATCCTACAACTGCTAGTAGGAATAACCACTGCAGGAAATTTTAGTGGAGAAAAAGCTTCCTGAAGAAAGTTAACGGAAGGTGTCCTTTTAGTGAATGAATTGCATGTATACTAGCATTTAACTATCTTGTAATTCAGGAATGAATATATCAACTTTACAATATCTTAGAGTCTGGGTTAAGCACAAGAAAGTTCAGGCTAATAGTTCTGCCAAAGATAGACATGTTAATAGCCAGGACTTAAAAAGGACATTGGATTAGAACTTAAAACAGAAGCACTACTGATTTTTTTTTTTTCCGCATTATATTTACATGGCATCTTATAGTCCTTGGAGTCTAGGTAGAGTCATAGAATAATTTAGGTTGGAAGGCATTTCTTGTAGGCTTTTATTCCAGCCCCCTGCTCAAAACAGGTACAATTACAGAATCACAGAATGTTAGAGGTTGGACGAGACCTCCAAAGATCAAGTCCAACCCCTTTGCTATAGCAGGGTAAAATTATAGCAGATCACACAGAAATGCATCCAGACAGGTCTTGAACGTCTCCAGAGAAGAAGACTCCACAACATCTCTGGGGAGTCTATTCCAATGATCTACAGCTCTTACAGTAAAGAACATCTTCCTCATGTTGAGGTGGAACTTCCTGTACTCTAGCTTGAAAACATTGCCCCTTGTCCTGTCACAATGTATAAGTGAAAAGAGGTTGTCCCTGCCTTCTTGATGCCTAGCTCTTATGTATTTATAGACATTAATTAAATCAGGTTTCTCTGGGAGTTGTCCAGTCAAGTTTTTAATCTCTCTGAAGAAAGAGATTTTGCAAACTTTATGAGAAAACTGGTCTAATAGTTGACAAGGATAACAAGGTTTTCTTTGTATCTGTTTAGAATTTTCTGATTTTCAGATTATGTCTATTGCCTTTTGTGCTATCAGTGAGGATAGTCTGTCTCCACATTCTGTATTCCTTCTGTTAGGAGGTGTAAACTGCTCTTAGCCTTCTATTCTTACGATTCAATAAACCAAATTCTTTCAGCCTCTTCTTGCTTTATCCTGCACTCTAGCTCTTTATCATCTTGGTGGCTCTTCACTGAACTTTCTCCGGTATGTCAGTTTCTTGTGCTACAGTGTTCAAAATAACACACAGAAATCTAGATATGTCTCACAAGTGCTAAACAGAGGGGAATATTGACCTGCTGGCTCTGTTGTTTCTAGTACATCCCAGTATGCAACTGATCTTTGCTGCAAGGGCTTGCTGCTGACTCAAGTTCTAGTTATCATCAATCATCTCTGTATATACATTTGCCTTAGAAAAGAAACCATTTCTGTAATAAACAGGATAAAAAGAGTGATGCAAAAATTCCATTAATCTGTTCACTGATCTGTCATTTTTTGCTGTTGACATTGATGTCTTCATTCCTGTAGAATAAGTTACAGAATGATAGAATGAATTCTGTAAATTAATTGAAGATTATGCTGATTACTTAAAAAAACGATTTTCCATTCTTAATAAAAAGTTAAATTAATGGGTCAATCCATTAGAGAAGAACACATTTTCAGTAATTGGCAAATACTTGATGATGGAAGTTAGCTCCATGGCTGAAATAGCATGTTCGTCAGAAAGTTTCAGAACACAAGTTGAAGAGGAGTCTTCTGCTGAGGCTGTGCAAAACAAGTAGCAAAGCTTACAGCTGTCCTTTACGACTATGTATAAGTGGTTTAGGACAATGTGCACACCTGTAGGGCATGCTGTAAAAAGTATTTTGGAAAAAACTTTGTCATAGGAAATCCTTAAATGTGGATCAACACTTACCACTCCACTGATGCTAGTCTATGAGAACAATGAAAAAGATCTGAATCTGTCTCTTTTATAAGACATTGAGAAAACCACACAGTACCATTTAAATTCTGAAATTTCAAATGTTTTCCCATTTAAAATAACATGGGTGGTATTATTCTTTGTGAAAATGCTCATTTGAAGCAATATATTTTTCATCCTCTCATAGAGAAGAGAGTACTAATAAAGGGTGTGATTTGTCCTCTAAAGAAAATTTACAAAAATCTGCTTGTCTTGCTGACTGTCGTATTTAATTTGACATGATTTGCATTCAACAAACTTCAATTGACTGCTACCAGTGGAGGGTGTAGCTATTGACCCACTATCACAACTCGTTCCAGAGTGCAGTTGCTTTTTTCAGAGACTAGTTCAATTGATATTTTTCAACCACAGAACTTGCTTAAACACAAAATTTGTAGGTCATGTTTCTTTATTAAGGCAAAATATCAATAGCACATGTAACATTGTTCTGGTGCTCTCAGCTGGTAACGCAGTTGCATTTAACTCTCAGAACCTTGAATCCAAGTTATTGTTTTCCTACATATTATATGTACCGTTTATATATTGTATATATTATTTACACCTATATCTAGTATATAGTTTATAGAATAGGAATACATTTGTATACGTATATTTGTATAAATATTTAGGTGAAGAAAAAATTCCACATGCCGAGCATGTATACAAGAACTAGTCACTAGTGGCATCATGTGTTCAGTTCATGCTGTACAGCTTTAAATACATTTTTGAACATGTCCTTACCACCCATCCTTCTCCACAGATTCTTTGTATGGACCTTTGTTAGACCAGTGATCAAGTCCAGACATCCTGCTAATTAATCTAGTAGCTGGAGTTTCCTCAATCACATCTGTAGGTTCTGCATTATTTAAGTGGTACAGCTACTTATGTTAGAAGAAAAGAGCAAGCTTTTGAATTTATCTCTGGGTGACAGTGAGAGATTTGAAAGCAACCTGTGTTCTAAAGAAGGATTTTTCTAGTTTTCAGTTATAATTCCAGGTAAAGTTTATCTTGTACACTATCACTGCTTTTCATAATGGATTTGATTTGGTTGTTGATGTAGGTCATGGATCAGAGCTTACAGGACAAGAAGATCCTTTGTTGCTCTACCCTGTAATTTCATGTTGGACATCAAACAGTGCTTACCAAGAAGGTAGGATAATTGGTGTTTATTTTAATTGTAAAGGCTTATTTCCTTGAGAAAGTTCATAGGAAAACTATCTACCTCTTTCTTGTTTGGAATAAGCTCTTGGAAACTTTCTTTTCATTTTCTTCTCAAATATACATTTAGTCACATTAATAAGTGTAGGAAATACTTGCAACAAAGTAGTTTAGAAGTTAAAAAAGAAGCTATTAAAAAAAATGTGTCAAGTTTTCAGATTCTTTTTTGTGTGGAATGTTCTTTTTAAATTGAGATACCCCACTTCCACATTAAATGATGTTGCTGAAAGAGGGATTCACAGAAGTCTGATTACACTTGCATTTTAAATAGGATTTAAGATTCTCATATGTGACCATTGTCTTATTTTCCTTAATACTGATGTTCAGTATAACAATGGAGCCTAGCCTGTAAAATTAGTACAACTTTCAGATAGGACAAATATTTATTTCCTGATGTTAAAAAGTTATAAGGCAGCCAAACACTCAAAGCAGTTTGCTAACATATAAAAAGCTGACTAAAATATAGATAACACAGCTCCAGAGCTGCAATGAGAACTGTGTGATGCTTGTACTCTAATGTGGCTGTCACTGAGAAGGGTGACAGTGAATAGGATGCAGTTGCTTTGTTTATATTTGCTTTATTGTTGTTTTCAGGTTTTTCAGGCATGTGTACAGTTAGGCATGTTGAATTTTGTTATAAATATTTTTTTGCACTATGTACTGTTTGATAAAAAAATACCAAACATGTTTTCTCAGTCCCTAGAATGTTTGTCATTCTAGGAGTGTGAGTAGAGTAGTGATTCTGGGTGCGTTGTCACGAGAAGTATTTAGAAACTGTTATCATGTATCACGACTTACCCGATTTTAGTATCAAGATGCCTTTTCTTCACCAGCATGCAATACTACATAAATATATGCTTTAAGACATACATGTCTGGAATTATAGCTGAATTCAGAACCATGTTACAGCATAAATACAAAACCTGTGTTAATTATTTGTTACTTTGTTGCAGTGACAAAATTCAGAAAGAAATCACGTTTTCTTGAGTTCTTTGTTCAAGTTTTACACAAAATTGTGAATGAAGAGAAGTTTCATTGCGTTCTGGAATGGGCAGGTGATGTGGAAGTTTATTTGAAAAGGTAGATATCTGTTATAGTAGTAGTGAAAAACTACTACTTAGGTTCACCAGTGTCACAATTATAGCAGAAACTGTAAATTGTACCTGGTACAAGACCCATCTTGGAGCCATTTCCATGGCTGCTAGTCTGCAGAAGTTCTATGAACACAGAATATTATATAGCTGCAGAAAATATTGTATTGTTACATTATAAAATACATGGAGACTTCTCCCTTGGCTGTGTCTTGTTCACAACCCCTACCTAACATCAGCAATTCCCAGGATTTTCCTTTTCACAGACACCACTTGGTGAAATACTACTATGAGGCAGTGGTGTAACTAAGAAAAGTATGTTGGGTTAAACCAAAAGAAAACTAGTTAGGGCTTACTGTAGTGCTGTAGTGTCTGAAAAAAAAACCCCGAACTTAAAAGGTAAGTGGAACCAAACTGTAGATACTTCCGTAACAGGATCCCAAAGAAAATGAACTATTACTCTGTTAAAACCACACACCAGTATTTCTAAAATTTGCAAGGCAGATTTTATAAGGAACAAGTATTTATAAGGAACAAGAATTTCTGTTACAAAAGACCAAAAAAATGGAACATAATGGCATTCTTCAGAGAATTCAATAGTCGAATTTTGGTAATGAAAAAAAAATAGTTGTTTTTTTTTTTACTAGGAATTAAGAGGGTAAGATAGTTGTTACCTATAAATTTAGGTTTCTGTAAGAAACCTTAAAAGTGAGCGCTTTATATTTTCTGAAGGGGAAGAAGGTGAAAACCTGTTGAATTTAAAACTCCTGATGGAATTGCCTGTGTTCTGCCTGTTCCCAAAGGTAACCCTTTAACTATGAAAGGAGTTTAATATGATGATGGTTATTTTTAACATTATTTGTCAGGAGGAATGATTGCCTTCTCTGTATCAAAGGAATTTCAACAGATGAAACAAGTTCTCCTACTCTGCCAGAAGGCACAGCCAGATACTCTACAGGTGTTGGGGATTTTCAAAATGTGAGTTTTGTTTTTAATGAGTCAGGTATGTGTTTACTGGGCAGCAATACCATAAGCACAAAAATTATTATTTTTTAAAAGCTGTGCCATAAAAACATCAGCTTGACACAGACATAATTGCTAAACCTTGGGATACATACTCTTGTCTTCAGCTCACCTCTGCACTCATAAAACTAAGAAGAAAAGTTGGCAAGGATTTTAGCTGAAAGACCAACAGTTGTGAGGAATTTGAGATGAGTCATAGTAATGCATTTGAAAATCAATGAAAACTTGCCTTTCATCAGCTCCCTTAAAACCCCCAATATGTTAATAGGAAATGCCTTGGGAACTATCACATTAAGAAAAGGAGATCACTTTAGGCCTTTTTGTAAAATATGTTGTGCTTTTTCATGAATTAACACCTTGTGCAGATATTCTAATTGCCCAGTAAAGGCTTTAAGATAGGTAAGAATGTTGGAAGGTAACAACAGTCTTAATGGATTTGTATTGTTTTGGAGAAGTTTTCTCCTTCATAATGCTTTAGTAATGCTATAATACTGCTAGCATTCGAGATAGATTAGGGAAAGGGCTTTCTGTCTCAGTTTTTGCTTTGCAAAGTTTTATTATTTATAATAGTAGGAAAAGAAATATTATTATCTTTGAGATGAAAAACACTGGTATATGAAAGAAAATATCTGGGGACCTGGCTGGCTTCTTAGTGTCAGGCATTTGAAATATAACTTCCTGAAAAATTGTAAAGCTTTCTGGCATATTAAATATTTCTTTTCCTGTCTTATTTTGACAAACAGTTCCAGAATTTATTTTCTCTTCTGTTCCTGCATAAACCAAACTGCTGTATACCTCAACTAAGTTATAATGTAGGTGTAAATAAGTATTTTAGGAATATTTAAGATTTTAATGGAAGATTTTTTTAAAGAGTATGGAGACCTCACCTTTAAGGGAACCAGAGGCATCAACTTTGAAGGAACCAAGAAAAAAAGCCTCAAGTCCTACTCGAAAAAGACAGACTATTAGACAATATTTAATGAAACATCCAAACATAATGGAATCTCCAGAATCACAAAGGTAAATAAATGTAAGTTGTCAGGTTCATATACAAAACAAAATCATAGAATCACATCATAGAATGGTTTGTGTTGGAAGAAGCCTTAAAGATCATTTAGTTCCAACCCCCCTACCATGGGATGCTCAAGACTCAAATATTTTGACTGGAATTTAGTTTACAATTGTGTATTTTAAAAAACTTTTGTATTGAAGGAATTAATTTGTTCATAGTCCGCTCACTTTTCTGTTTTAGTTTGTATAAAGTTGGCTTCCACTTGAAAACAAAATCTATCTTATTTCTATTTCAGAGAATAACAAGATTTTGATGTCTTTGTGTTAATAATCAAAGACAGTATTTCAGTTGTGTTGGCTTGAGCATGTTGATTCATTATGGTGGAAAAACTATCTTAATCTATGTACTAGAATGCTTTTCAAGCTGTGTTGGGCAACTTACTTCTTAGAAATCTATAATAAGGAATGCTTGTTTGTTCCTCATATTCAGGTAGTTTCAAAGTGTTTTTTGTCATCTTTCTGCTAGTCTTTTGGATTATATGTTCTGTAGCTTTCAGAAAGTTGTTTCTTTATAGAAATAAATGCAAATTCATTCACCTATTATTCTGGCAGATAATTGTATATATTTGATTAATGTGCTAATAACAGTACCTTCTGACCTAAAAGAATTTGTAGTATTCATTACCTCATGCTTTATTCAATTATGCTTCCAACAATTAACAAGTGTAAACCTAGGAACTATCTGAATATAAACAGTCACATAACACAAAGAACCTCAAAAAAGTCTTCAATACACTATCTTCTAAGTATGTACCTGCTCATCAGAAAAAGGTCACCTTACTTAACATGATTTTCATGGCTTTCAGTGGAAGAGTGAATGTTTAACTTATCCTGGGCTTTTTGCTTGTTCAGCTGCTCTTTTGTATCTTACATAATAATATAATAAACTGTATAATATAATCAACATTGCATATGATATACTGTTCTGCCCACATTTTAAAGGTGGAAAACAAGCAGAAAAATAATTTAGATTGATGAAGAGTTCAGTTTATAAAAAAGAAAGAATGAGATTTCATTTGACTACAACGTTGTATGTGTGTCAGGTAATATAGAATTATTTGATCTAGCAGAGAAACATAAACAAAATCTGTGGCTGGAAGTTGAACCAAGAAATTTTCTTCACATTGAGTGGGATTAGCTACCAAAACACAGCAATAAATAGAATGATCCAAATATATGATCTCTTGAACAGGCTGTGTGAAACATATTGTATTTGCCATAATAACCTGTTTGGATGATTCTAGTACTTATAACATCTAACACAGAGCTTTTGTATGAATGAAGAGAAATATTTTATGGAAGCTGGTAAGATATAAGATATGATTTAATGCATATAAAGTGCACTTAAAGAGGGAAAGTGCAATTGCTTTTCTTGACTGCAGCAAAAATCTGCTAGAAATATGCCACATGCTTCTGAGTTAATATAAGTCTGTGGATATACAATGGGATACTTCTGTGTACCTTCACCATTTCATGTTTTGCTACTTCATATATTTTGGTTTAGGAAATGCAATGAAGAGTTGCAAATAGTAGCTCGTCACACTTTAGTGGTACTGCTGAAACCAATTGTGAGTAATTACTTAAGCCGAAAGAAGTTTCATCAAACGTGTCTTGAAGAGATGCCCTGGAGGTCTCAGATGAATATCTATCTGGCAGTTGCACACTACAGCTTATTTAAAAAGAAACTGGAAGAGCAGTATAACTTTGGAATTTGTGGTTCACAGCATCTGGACAGGTATATCTTACAGCATTATCAGTGATTGACATTAAAATAGATTATTGCATTATTGTCATTAATGTGAACAGATATGAATTACAGTATCATCAACCAGTTTGTCATATGAAAAGATCACCTTCTAAATATAAACTGATTTACTATTTAGTAAGTTTTTCTTTCGATTATATGGCTAGTGACATGTCCATTGTAGTTGGAGGCCTGTAGCTAGAGGTGTTCCCAGGGATTAGTACCAGGTCTATAGTCTTGTTCAACATATTCATCATTGATGCGAATGAAGGGACAGAGTGCACCCTCAGCAAGTTTGGTAATGACACAAATCTGGGAGGAGTGGCTGACACACCAGAAGGCTGTGCTGCCATTCAGTGAGACCTGGACAGTCGAGAGTGAGGCAGAGGGGGACCTAATGAAGTTCAACAAGGGCAAGTGTAGAGTCCTGCACCTGGGGAGGAATAATCCAATGCACCAGTACAGGTTAGGGGGTTGACATGCTGGAAAGCAGCTCTGCAGAGAACAACCTGATAGTCCTGGTAGACAAGTTAACCATGAGCCAGCAGTATGCCCTTGTAGCCAAGAAAGCAAATGGTATCCTGGGGTACATTGAGAAGAGTGTGACCAGCAGGTCAATGGAGGTTCTTCTCTCCCTCTAATCTGCTCTAGTGAGGCCACATCTGGAGTACTGTGTCCAGATCTGGGCTCCCCTTTTCAAGAGAGGCAGGGAACTACTAGAGAGAGTCTAACAGAGGCAAAAAAAGATGATTAGGGGAGAGGAGCATCTCTCTTACAGGGAAAGGCTGAGAGACCTGGGTCTATTTAGCCTGGAGAAGATGGGATCTTATCAATGTTTATAAATATCTAAAAGGTGGGTGTCAAATGAATGGGACCGGTCTCTTTTCAGTAGCGCCAAGTGATAGGACAAGGGGCAGTGGGCACAAACTGGAACACAGAAGTTCCACCTAAGCATAAATGAAAAGCTTCTTTAGTCCGCAACCAATCTGGGCAGCTTGTTCAGAGTTTTTCCTTGTGTTTAGCCGAGGGAGGTTGTGGATGCTCCTTCTCTGGAGACTTTCAAAACCTACCTGGACATGTTCCTGTGCCACCTGATCTAGGTGAATCTGCTTTGGCAAGGGGGTTGGACTAGATGATCTGCAGAGGTCCCTTTCAACCTCTACCATTCTGTGATATTGTAATTCTTGGTTGCTCACTTGACTGGTCAGATGAAAGTTTGAAATATACAATATAAATTTTGGCTATCATTCATTATTTTTGATTCCTAAGACTGCTGGAAATTAATCAAAACTCACTTCGAGAAACTGAATTTTGTGTATGTATATAAAAATCCTTTTTAATGTTATATCTGGAGGGTTTTTTTATGTGCTTTCTTTTTCTCCCATTATGCAGTTACAGTATTTTGGATCCTGAAATATTCTCATTAAATAATTCTGGCACTGTAGTGGTGAGAGAAGCCGCAGAGAACATGAGAACAACTACTCCTCCTCTCCTTAAAAAGTCAGAAGTGACCAAACCCCAAACTTGTAAGTACTTTTAATGGGTACACAATTGGAATCAGTTTCAATTTAACTTTTCCCTTCTCTTAATTTCTATCTTGACCTTTATCATTAGTTTTCCACATCACCTTTGGAAAAACACTCATCCCATGTTAAAAAGATGTTTCTGGATTTCTGAAGTGTTCTTTTTATTTTCTCTTTTTGACATACCTAGTATAAAAGAAGTCATAGTCAATGATAGAGCATTTACAATACCTCTGAGTATTGTTTATTGTATCATATAAGTTACTTTTAATCTAGTGGCTATCCTTTACCCCATAGTAACAAGTCCATAAATTCTACTAAGTTAGCTTTTACAGCTTTTAGTTTGCAGAAGCCATGGTACCTTGACCTGTTAAATTGATAATATACCAGATTATTCTAAATGCAATGAGAATTTTATGAGTTCTGTGGTTGTTAATTGGTCTCTAGTTTTCTTTAGATTTTCTAACAGGTCAATAATTTCCTGGGTAATACTGTAAGTCTTTCTTAAAATTATAGACTGAGGATTATTATTATCTTTCAAATTTTAAGTAGAATAAGTTTTCTTCTCTACTGCTTGCTTCAGTGTTTTTCTGTGACAGATGGTATCTGCATATCAATTTTTTATCTTCTACCACTTTTACTTTGATTCTCTGTCTTTCATATGTGATTGTTCTATTATCCCAGCTATTTTCAATAACATCCTTTGAGGTTTCAACAGGAGCTGAGAGGCTCATGTTTGTAGGTAAATCTGAAATAGGATTTTGGATTACATCAGGTGCTGGTGATAACATACAAGTCAACATAAAGTAGTCTGCCTAGCTACCATAAGTTCCAGAAAAAATCATGTGCCTGGTCTTTTCAGTAGCACTTCCAGGAATACATTCTTGCCAAAGCTGTAGAGTGCAAAATTCTCCTGTCATTCAATGTAGGCCTTTCTTAGGTAGGAAACAAACATCCTCTTTGCCTTTTCCAAGGAGATGTGACAAAAACTAGCACTTGCGTTCACCAGTTCTCTGTGCAACAGCTTACTTTTAGTTATACTTGTATTGATGCTTACAAGTCTGAACTGAGTCACTAAAAGTTGGCTAAACCTAATGAAAATCCCGTTTACTGCCTTTGCAGCAATTCTAAATGACAGAATTTCATGAAGTTGTGTAGTTTGATGTAGTTCAAATACTCTTTAGTTTGAAATTATCTTCTGCCTGAAACTATAGATCAAATATTACTGTATCCCACTACCATGAATCTTTGGAGTATAACTGGTACTGAATACAATAAAAAAACAATTCTTCACATACTACAGAATTTTTCAGACTTTTTTCCTTCTTCCTAACTTCTTTTAAAAGGCCTCAGTTTCAGAAAGGTTCTTGGGAGCTTGCCACAGGGTGGTGTCTTCTTCCTAACTTCTTTGAGGATTGTGCTTTGGCTTTGAGTCTGAAAACTCTTTGGTACACATTATTATTTGCTCAAACTTTTTTTCCCAACACTTGAGTAATAAATCTTATATTTTAAATATCATAACCTTATAAATATGATAACCTTAACATTGGCATTTCCTAACATTTAAGTATTAGCTGCCACAGGAAAATCCTAGCTGGCTGATAATTTTTTTTATTATTATTATTATTTTTGAGAACTTTAACTCATTTTTAACCAGTGAACTTTTGTCTTCAGGTACAGATAAGTCTTCTGAGCACAGCTTTAAAATGAGTGAGACAGATGCTTCTCAAACTCAAACAACAGACAATACAGAAATATCCATCTCTCATTCCCCTGAAGAATACAACCAGTTTTTGTCAAATACCATTTTATTGGAGCATTTTACAAAAATCTTTTTGCATTTAAGAAGAGCAGCGGTAAGATACACCTTATTAAGCATTTTATTTCCTACTAAGGATTTCATTACAATACATTCAACATTTTATACGCCCACAATTCCAAAACTTCAAAAGAATTTTGATAGGAAAAAGCAATGATTTCTTCTTTTCTGCAAAATGTCCAAGGACAGTGTATGAAATGTCAGACATATAACTTATCATAATGAATATTTCTATCAAATGTATAGTAACTTACATAAGTGTTCTAATTTTCACTTTGTAACATTCCTTCTCATGTTTGTTAAATCCTTCTGGAAATACTTGCAGACCTACCTCTCCCTCGACAGGTCTTAGTGAATGCCTTGGTAGCATAAAAAGAAGGAGCAGTGACTGAAGGAAAATGTAGGCTGACTACTCTTCAAGTAAACCCTTTTAAAACTAAATAAAAACACATGTATAGGTGGTGTGAACTAATGTTTATTTCTTATTCTCATGCCAAAAGCAATAACTAAAGATTCATGCTTCTATGAACATTTCCAAATTAAGGTTCTATCATGCTTTATATAAATTCAAATACTGAATGATCGGTTATTAGGGATGATTCATTCTTTTTCAAAGTTTTCTTATGCCTAAGCCTTATAATAAAATAATGAAGCTTTTAATTTCTCTATTTCCAAAGTATAATTATGTTTTTAATTATATGCATAGGTTCTTGCTCACCGTGGTGGCCACTGGACATTGCTTCAAAACGCTTGTCGAGAACTTTGGAATTATACTCAAGAATTGCAGCTGATTGCTAACTATTCACATTACCTTACGTATCCATTTCCCATTAACAGGGATTTTCTTAAGAATATCATCTGGTTACCGTTTTATTTGGCAGCAGACATGATCATTGATATGATAACTGAACTGCAAGCAAGCAGGTCTCTTAAGGTAAACAGTATTTTTATTGAGATAGTATACTCTTTATTATCACAATAATAATAATAATAACAACAATAATAATTTGCTTTGTCCTAAAAACAAGTTTGAAAATAACAGATAGAATAATGTTTTTTTTTCACTGTAGATTGTGGATCCTGAAGGAGACTTCTGCATTCCCAGTTGTTTAGGGAGCATTATGGATGAGAATGGTGGTTCTAATCTCCATCCACAGTCTCCCCTGGATGATGTAAACATCGTTGACTTGAAATGGATTTGTAATCTAATTCTTAAAACAATAGAACTGTTATATCAAATGAAGAAGTGGGAAGCACTGGTACACATAGCTGTACAATTTAACATATTTACACAGTAAGTTGCACTCACTTTAAGAAGCAACATTTTCTAGTTAAATATACCAATATTTTGCTTAATCACTATACTTTGCTTTTGCTTTTTTTTTTTTTTTTTTCCAGTGAGAGATACACAGAACAAGTGAGTCCGCTGCTGGTGTATGCTCAGAGGCAGCTGCTGGAAAGTACTTGGCAACTGAGTGGCTCAGACAGCCATGGATCTCATTTCAGAAAATATTTGTCTGATAACACAAATAAGGTGAATCACAGATTTCTTTTCTGGGCACTGACTTTTACTGTGAACTAAATATGGAGAAGTACTTTTACTGATTAAATTGATATGTGTTTTCATAATGTTCACAGACAGTAAATTATAATAAATGAATGAACATAATTGGTTGAAGTGAATGAAAAGGCTTATATGACGTGATTCCAGACGCAGCAGAGATCTGGATTTGATGGCACAGAGAACATCTTTTTCCATACATAATGTACCAATTCCATATTATGAGCCTAAATCTATTTTCATGTCAGTTCTTGATGCCACTCTTTCAACCTGAAAACATTTATTTGGATATTGTGCAAACTTTGTGATTAATTAAAAATAAATACAAAGAGATTGCCTTTTTTCTGCACTAGAAAGCTGCCCTAGAGAACAAAATTAATCAAGTTAAGTTCACCCAAACACTGAGTATACCAAAAAAACCCCAAAAACGTTAAATTTATCACCACCAAAAAACCCCTTAGTTGCTCAGCAAGTTGGTTCTTCTCATTAAAAGATATGGCTCTATATATTTAGTAAACTGACATTGCTACTTGGAAATTTTCAGCTATTAAAAATAGGATTTTCCTTCTTTTTTTCACCTAAGGTTTATTTTGAAGAAGTTTTGCTAAAGACAGTTGCAAAGTTGATATTTGTAATATGTTTCTGTTATTAATATAAACATGGGACTTGAAGGAGAGAGGGAAAAGTGGGGTTTAGAATTCAAAATGAATTTGTTCTGAGCATGAATATGGGGTTCAGGAATCACTGCCTTGCCTAGAGACAACAAGCTGCTGCCCAGGGCTTGCAGGAACTCAAAAGGCACTCCAGGATTACAAAGGGCAGCTGAGGTGCCCTGTCTTGTCACTTTGTAAGGCTGTTTCCTGCTGACTGCTTTCAGGTCCTGACATTCAGAACATAGTCCTTTGTCTAAGAAAAAAAAAAAAAGACACTGTGGCAAACCACAGCATGTCATTGTAATCTCAGCAATGTCAAAAAATAGTCATAGTTTTGAAAGGCAACTTTCAGGATACAGACTAATACTAGTTAACAGTAGTAAGAATTGTTCAAAAAAGACCATCAAGTTAGAAATTTGGAGGGTATGGCTACATTTCAACATGCACTGCCATTCAGAGAGTCTAGAACTAGCTGATTTTTTTTTTATTTTTTTTTTCTTCTAAACTGCCTGTGCTGAATTAACCTTTTAAAGAAGTCTGTCGGTTTGCTTCAGTGACAGGGTTAGATTGCTTCTGTTACTTGCTTTGAGCTGTTTTGCATATCCCTGTGTGCAGCATTCCATTATGCTTTGCAGGCAACATGCACTTTAGGCACAGTTATAATGACAGGCTCTTTGCAAACATGCATTTATCCAGACAAGGGAAGGTGGAATATTTGCTAAACAGCAATGAGTTGCACATGATTATGGCAAATACCAAAGAAGATACATCTTTAATTCATTAACATCTAAATACTTATGTTATATCCAATATTTAGGTATTGTGAATGTTTCACGTCTTACCAAAAAGGGTACTAGTTATAGGTCATTGGTGTCATAGAATCATAGAAGTGTCAGGGTTGGAAGGGACCTTAAAGATCATCCAGTTCCAATACCCCTGCCATGAGCAGGGCCACCTCCCACTAGATCAGGTTGCTCAGAGCCCCATCCAGCCTGGCCTCAAAAACTTCCAGGGACGGGGCTTCCACCACCTATCTATGCAACCTGGTCCAGTGTCTCACTACCCTCATGGTAAAGAACTTCTTCTTAATATCTAATCTGAATCTACCCACCTCTAGTTTTGAGCCATTCCCTCTAGTTCTACCACTGTCTGACATCCTAAAAAGTCCCTCACCAGTTTTGTTGTAGACTCCCCTAAGATACANCATCCCTACCCTCCAGCATGTCAGTGACCCCACACACAGCTTGGTGTCATCAGCA
>VWZY01005939.1:14215-26321 GCA_013399075.1 Chloroceryle aenea | reverse complement strand
AGGTGCTGGAGCGGGTGCAGAGGAGGGCAATGAAGCTGGTGAGGGGTCTGGAAAGCATGCCTTATGAGGAAAGGCTGAGGGAACTGGGGGGTTGTTTAGTCTAGAGAAGAGGAAACAGAGGAGACCTTATTGCTCTCTACAACTACCTAAAAGGAGGTTGTAGTGAGGCTGGTGTTGGTCTCTTCTGCCAAATTACTAATGATAAAATGAGAGGAAATGGCCTCAAGTTGTGTCAGGGGAGGTTTAGATCAGATATTAGGAAGAAATTCTTCACTGAGAGTGGTGAGGCACTGGAACAGGCTGCCGAGGGAGGTAGTGGAGTCTTCACCTCTGGAGGTGTTTAAAAAACAGGTGGACGTAGCACTTGATGCTGTGGTCTAATGGATAGAGAGACGTTAGGATGAAGGTTGGACTTGACAATCCTAGAGATCCTTTCCAACCCTAATGATTCTATGATTCTGTGATTTAAACAGGAAAAGACTGTCTTCTGCCTGAATACACTAAAACAACAATATGTCATTTTCACACAGCTATCTATGGTAACCCCAATATCCATGTCCTCACTGGTAATAGACAATTTCTATCCAGAGAAAATGAACCACTGGAAGTGTAATTATCACCACCACCACACACATTACTTCACATTTAACACTACTGAAATTCTTTGGCTATTTTCTAGTTAGTCAGTTTTGTAATATTATTTTGCAGTGTCTTAATGACAGTATCTCCACTATCTTGAAGTTTTGGATTGTCAAGCTCTGTCTTTCTCTTTTTCTGAATCACTTTCAGCACTGATCTTCACCAAACTCTGTTGTTAGCTTTCCAATACTATGAAAGCTAACCTTGTATTTCTCCCTTACACTTATGTTTAACTCTGTGACTAGAAGAGGAAAACTCAAAACTCTAAGTGTTTTAAAAAAATAACCTAAATCAAAACCACAAAAAAAACCACCAGAGGCTTTAGTGAAAGCTGAATGGTGGCTTTTTGGATATTTTAAACTACTTTAATTATCAATATCCATTGTCTGCATCTACTCCTCCAAAGAGTTCCCACTGTTTTGCAAGGCATAACTTTCACCTCCTAAAGGTACAATTATTCAGCCTCATCCTATTCATCCATGTCTTCACTATTATTCTTTATTATTAAAGTGCCAATAAGTCTATCCAGCACTGAAGTCATATTTACATATTACATTCTCAGAACAGACTTTATTTATTCTTTTGGTAAGCAGAAGACAAACACAGGGAAAATAAGATTTTACACACAAAACCATCAGCTGGAATAAGGAGTCATAGCAGCTGCAGTCACTGTTCTGAATTAATTAATTTACAAATTACTATAAAGATATAAACAGTAAGTCTCGTCTATTTTTTGTCCCAGCCACTCCAATTAGAAGAAATAAGAATAAAACCTTTACTACAATATTCAGTAATAATTTCTTTTATAGCTGTGAAGAACAAAAGACCTAATTTCTGTGGGAAATTTACTTGGTATAGAGTCTCAAAAAGAACAGTTGGTTAAGAATAGTGAGGTAGTTTAATACTGATCCACCATACTAAGTAGGTTCACTGTTTACTGGAGATATTCTTAGCTTCTCCAGAATCAATTAAATACAAAGACCAGCCAGCATGCAGCAAGAAATTTACTACAACTGCCTCAGAGATCTCACAAGGACCATTTTATTTGGAAGCTATCAGTACACCTCAGAATCAGATGTTCAAAATGTAAAAAGGTATGCTGTTCTTACAGATACATTCATTTCTATCTCTGGTTCAGATGAATTATGAAGGTTAATAAATAGGCCTCAGATGATGTACTAAAGTAAAAAACATATTGGAATTATTAAAGAAATTTTTAAAAATTATCTATTTGGAATATGAATAAATATTTCCAAAATGAGTGCAGAAGTAGGCTGACACTTTTGTCATTATTGGCTAAGTGTTATGGTTGGCTGTTACTGCTCGGTTTTAAAATAAGACATTAAGTTGTTTTGGTTTTTTTTTTTTCCACTATTGCAAAGGTTGCTTCTTTGTTAAAATAATTAAAATACTTATACAGAAATAGAAAAGAGATGGAAACTCATCTGCAAGCCACATTTTTTTAAAAGTGAAAATGGATTGGTTTTGCATCCTTACTAAAAAATGATAGTAAAATTCTTATGCAAGACACAAGAGGAAAAAGCTTCATCTGCAAGCCATATTTTTAAGATAGTTGACAACCTTTACTTAGAACTTCCTTTAATACTTCCCTTAAGTTGTATGAAATCCAACAAAAAAGCTGTCTTTATGATCTGTTTTCACTTTGTGACTAAGAATCCAGAGCATAATAAAAAATGCCACACATGATAATTGCTTCTAAGTATCTTATCAAGGATAAAGTCCTGAAAATTAAGCTGGTGATATTTTAACTGGCTTTTATTATTTTAAAAATGCAGCCCATCTTGTTTGTTTGTTTTTGTGTTTGGTTTTTTTTTGAATGAAACCCAAAGCAGTATTTTGTGTAAAAAAGAAAAAAAAAAATCAGATTCTACAGCTCTCTCATGCTGAGTTTAATACAGCTTGAGGAAAGTTGTATTAAACATGGGGTTTCTCATTTTAGCATAAACATGGATGGAAGCAATCTATGAGTGAAAACAATATGAAATGTTATGAAGATTAAGAAGGGAACTCAGGGAGTATACCAACTTGCCTTCTCACTGTTCTACAAATTGTGTCAGAAGAAGGTGGTAGGTAGGAATACTCATGGAAAGTGCGTATTCTGAGGAGACAGTATTATGCAGTCCCCTGAAAAGGCATTCCTCCCTCATTCTTATCAATCAAGAAAACCAAGAGCTAAGCCTCAGACCTCATACACACTGAGAAAGGCACAACAGAAACTCATTCAGTTCATCACTTCTGTATATTTTTACTCCACCTCATCTAAGATGATCAAAACATTTGTGCTTTGGAAACATTGTGCTTTGGAAAAAAACGTTGCCATCATTCAATTCTAAGGGGAAGTGAATGAACATAGTTGTAGGCAGGCATGAGTGCAACTTCCATGAAGTAAATTCCACTCGGAAGCAACATCCTTACCATCTTGACTGGAGAGCAATTACATGCACCACCATCTGCTCCAGCAATACTTTATATTGGTTCAGACCAATAATTTATATTGGTTCCGATTCTTTTACACTCTGGAAGCATAACATTGTCTTCGCTCCTTATTTGAATGTTAAGGCACTGGTTTTCATTTCAGAAACACGAAGGGAAGATACTCTTTCAAGTAAGAATTTGTTCAGTATCAAAATGTCAGAAGACTTCTGAACCAAAATGCTCATCAATGACTGAGGAATTATCTCCTACAAGGGTATCACAGAAGAGGAATTCCATGGAATTTCAAAATTAGAAGAAAGTAAAAAGTACCAGTGAGTATGTCCAACCACCTGTTATGACATCTTGATAGATGAGCTGGAGAGAGGGTTTACTGTAGAAGGGAAACAGATGAAACCCTGACCCTGAAGTTACAGCAACCAACCCTTTTTACCTTTTTAATTCAATGCCCAAGATGCTTTAACATTCATATGGAAAGGACAATAAAACACTATCTTGCAACCAGTTAAATACACAAATGCATGCTTTCCTGACCACCTCCAGTCGTGAGATACTGATAGTCATATAAATGCCTCTGCTACTTTTGCACTGAAAATGTACTTGTTTACATCTTCTCTCAAACAGATCTCTTCATTGATAGTACTGGCACTTACTCTTTCTTAAAGAGGAACAACTGACTGGATAAGATGGGTTTCACCCTTAACTACAGCTAAAATATTTTATTGTTCATGTACAGTTTAACTATTTCTGACATTAAAATTTCTCCTACTTATGATTGTGTAAACACAGACTTCCATAGGCTGGAAGAAACCTCCATATCTAACTCAACCTTCTGCCACAAGCAGCTCTATACACAGAAAGCTGTCTAAGGCCCTTGAGTTTTGAACATCTCCAAGGACTGAGACCCCATGCCTTCTTTTTGCTACTTATTTCAGTATTTTATCAGCCCAGTGGTGAATTCCTCCACTCCTCCCCACACAGCAGGTCAGGGATGCAACTTAGGCCCACCATCTTTCCACTGGATGCTTCTGAAGAAAGACTGACTCCACCTTTCTAGACCATCCTAGGTTGATATAGACAAGGTTTGTTTGTTTTGGTTTGTCCTCAGCCTTCATGCGTTTAAGACCTAATTCTCTTACCTTGTACATAGTGTGCTCCAGCCCTTAACTAGTCTGGTGGCATTCTGATGGACTTGCTCCAGTATGTCCATCCACTTATGGATATTCACTCATGGTGACCACTTTCAGGAGAAATCCTATGCATATTTACTTAATATATCGAGCCAGTCATCATTTTCACAAACGAGTAAAAACCAAAAGCCTACAACCAGACCTAAAATAGCGTGACTGAACAATTGCCTGCCACTGTTGTCAACACATGGGGGAGTTTTCTGTTGCAACAGAAGCAGCAGAGAGGCCAAGTAATTCACTCAGGTCCTCTCCTATTCTATTTGCTTCAAAAGAAACAAAATCTGTGCAGAGCTGTGCCTTCACTGAATCAGGTGTGCAGATGCTGCTGCACCAGCCTTATGAAGACCTTGTGAAGGAACTCTTATACATTTTTCTCAGTAGTGCAAAAGACTTATCTATTTACTCTCTCACATAGTATCAAAACAAAGTCACAGGCCCATGGCACACATGTACACACATACTCACAAGTCAAACAATGATAAAAAAGAAACATTAAGGGATGATAAATTATTCATTAGGTGGCACAAGCTTGCCAATGCTAAAAAAAATCAAGGAAAAAAACAAGTAAGAAATTTGAATATTCCTTCTATGGTTATTCTAAATTAGAATGCAGAGTTTAATAAAATTGCCAGAGTGCCAGCTGAAAATGTCAATGCATTTGCAAGAGGGAAAAAAAAAACCCAACAGACATTAGTACTTATACATACTGGTTTACAGCTTATTGCATCAAAACCAGGCTTTTATTACAGAAATGAACAACAGACAAAGTTAGAACTAAGACCGTATGTATAGAATTTGGCAATTTGAAAAAAGACACGGAGAAAAATGAGGAAGTCCCTGTTAATCACCAGGTAGAGCCTGTACTCAATCTACTCTTCAATGGACTGAAAAGCCCAGACTAATTTAGCTTAAGAAAACTGTCACAGGTGCCCAAATTATTTATGCAGTGATACCAGCCATGAGACTTCTGTCTTCTAGCGTGCTCCTCTACTCACTTGCTACAGAACACAAAGTCCACCTTCCCAGAAAATTACATGTCAGATAATGTCATATTTCTTTAAATAGGAATGTTGTTGTTGTTGCCTTCCCTCGGGAAACTGAATTCCAGAATCTTGGCATCAGTGTTAGCAACGCTGCTTCTAACCTACATCCTGCTGGCCAGTTCTTCCTTCTTTTTATTTATGTCAGGCCCAGCAGAGCATCTTCTGTCACTGGCTCCTCCATCAAGTGTGTGAGAGGGTTAACATCGAGGATGTCCAAAAATCTCCTGGATTACCTAACAGCCATGTGCATTACATCACTACAGCAGATAGTGGGGTGATTCATGATTGCAAGAGGCTGTAGACATGAGGCTTCTTTTAGTTGTCTGAAGAATGCCTCACCTATGTCCCAGGGAAGGTTTGCTCAGCTGAGGGAACTGGGCTTATTTAGTCTGAAGAAAAGGAGTCTAAGGAGAGACCTTCTCACTCTCCACAATTACCTGAAAGGAGGCTGTAGTGAGGTGACTGTTGGTTTCTTCTCCCAGACAGCAAGTGACCGGATGGGGGAAAACAGCCTCAGCTTGTGCCATGGGAAGTCTAGACTGGACACGTGGAAAAATTTCTTCACTGAAAGGTTTGTCAAGCCTTTGGACAGGCCACCCATGGAAGTGGTTGAGTCACCATATACTTAAAAGAGTGTAGGTTATGGTTCTCGGTGGACTTAGCAGTGCTGGGTTAATGGTTGGACTTGATGATCTTAAGGGTCTTTCCCAACCTAAATGCTTCTTAGATTATATTATCTGTTTCTGGTCAGACAGTGTGTAGCAGTCACAATAAAACTGGCCATGTAGCCAATTGTAGCACTGTCTTGCAACAATGATCCTTATGTTCTTAGCTGGATCAATATTCATCTGGAGGCAGAGATCCATGAATTCCTGTTGCTTTCTCACATAATGGGCAATTTTTTCCTCCTTGTCTTCCTGGCCCTAATTTGGCTATATGGAGATTATGGAATCTCACAGGTTTTGCTAAAATCAAGGTGTAATACATCTGCTGCTTCCACCTTGTTGATACAGTCATCTCATTACAGAAGGTAATCAGATCACAGTCATGTACAATTCACCCTTGGTAAATGCATTCTAGCTATTCCCAGTTACTTTCCCATCCTTTCTGTTCTGGCAATTAGATTTCAGAAAAACTTGGTTCATAACCTTCCCAGAAATTAACTTGAGACTGACCAGCCTGTATTTGTTCAGATTCTCCTTCTTGAATATAAGCAAGGGTTTTGCTTTTTTCCAAACATCAATAGTGTTTTTCAATTATTGTGACTTTTCAAAAATTATGAAAGCAGCCTCATTATGACATTAGTCAGCTCTTTTTGCACCACAAGTTGTCTGTTGCCATGGACTTGCATATGTCCTGTTGACTTCTGCAATCCTTAACAGCATCATATTCTGCTGTGGCTAACACTTCACTCCCACAGATTCTGCTTGTAGGCTCTGGAAACTGAGACACCAAAGGGAGCAACTGACCCTGAAAAAAAAGCACTGAATACCTCACCATTTTCCATATCGTCTCACTGAGCTGTGGACTCTTCTTTAGCTTTATTCTTTCTCCCAGTGTACTTACAGAAGCCATTCCTGCAGACCTTCATATTCCTCACTAGCTTGAAATCTGAGTTTTATATTTTTGACACTGCATTCAGGCAGTATCTCTACATTCCTTCCAGGTAGTCTGTTCTTGTTTCCACCTTTGGTGGAGTTCCTTTTTGTGTTTGGGCTCAGAAACAGTGTTTATCCATGCTGTCATCTTCTGCATTACATTAGATCCTCTTTATTTTGTGTTTCCTACTTGGAAGAGCCTTCCAATCAGTTCTTGAGAGAATTACATATCTGTTAGATGAATATTCAAAATTTGTAACAAAAAATACATTCCTTATTGCGTGTAGAGCCACATAACACCACTGACAAATCAGGAGGTGCTGTTGAGAACACAGGCAGTAAAATTCAGTGTTTCCTGTAAATGCCTGACTTCTTGCACGTGGATCTATTCACCACTCAAAGCACCAGGTTTCCTGCACTACCACAGAGAAATGTATCATGAATGGATAACAAGTCAGACCCTTGCCAAAGCACTGCTCCACTGAAGAAGGGATGAATGACTTCAAGTTCTACTTCAAGTTCTACTCCTTCCCTGAAATGGTTTGTTAGTAGCATCTGGCTCATATGATTGTGAAAGCTGTACCTCCACCGGCTCTGTCTTTTATTGATGAAGCATCATGATGCTTCCTAAGCTGATTACACTGAGTTTAAGAGCTTCCTATTACTCTTTCCAAAAAACTTTAAAGGTTAAAAATTCTGTATTATTAACATGAAAGTCCACTATCTATTATTACAGAAAATATGCAAGACTATTGTTGGAAACATGCTACGAGAAAGAAAAAGCCTAATATTTCAGGATAGAAAAATTCCATGCAAAGAGAGCATACTAAAAGAAAGTTCTATCAAGCCCCTTATGCTAAACTACTCTAAAATAATCAGTTGCCCAGTCCCGAGTAAAAGCCCTTTCTCACTCATTTCACTATTACTTTCATGAGACTAGGTGAATTTTGTTCCCAGGCCAAAGATTGTGAAAACATCCTTCAGACTGAAGTTCTACCTTTACAAATCAATGCAGCCTACAAATGCTTGACTGTAACACCAGAATTCCTATTTAACTCTACTTCTGTTCATATCTTGCTAAAATACAAAGTTGAGATAAAACAATTTAAAGCACTATTTTTTTCCCCTCTATCTCTTGTACTAAGCTCATTATTCTGTGACTAATACTGTGGTTTATGCATATTAAAACAAAAACATTGTATTGACTTATCTGTTTCTCCAGTGATAACTTTAAGATAGAGAACATTTCTTTCCAAGACATTGAATAATGATTGTAACCAACCGCTCCTCATACCCAAAAATCAGAAGACGTCTTCCCTTCAACCACTGCAAACAGCCTTTCTTATTAATGGGCACACTCCAAACATGATATTGCTATAGCAACACAAGCCATAATACCAAGGTTTTCATTGTAAGATAGAGGCAAAACCTACTCCTAACTACACAGTAAAACAATGACCTAAAATTATAAGATCTAATAATTTTAAGCCAAGAAGATAATATACATGTTGTTAAGAAATCACTATAGACAGTTATTTTTGTTTAAAACTTTTTAGAATAGCTTCCTAATTATGGAAATAAGTATTCTACAATGGATAATTTATTCATTTTAACAGTTTCAACAAGACTGACAAACATCTAAAAAAATCCTGTAAGCATACATATTTTTTTTTTATTTTAAAAAAGCAGTATCAGAAAAGAAAGTCTAGAAAGGATCATACTGTTCCTTTTTTCCCCCCATCTTCCATGAATTGTTAAATAAATATTTTATATGATCTTGGCTAAACAAGATCTGAAGAACTCAAAAAAACAGGGTACTATTCCAAAATCTTTGAGAACTCCTGCAAACAATTACCCCAGTTCCTGTATCCACATAGATGGATTTTTTTAACTGTTCTCACTTCCCACAATGTTTATTTCTGATTGTTTTGCTTGATATATTTGTTTTGCTTGATATATTATTACTTTTATTTACCAATTATTTTAATCTCTTAGAATTTAAGAGTGAAAACATAACAGAATCAAAAATTAAATGTAATTCTAAGAATTATCACAACAATACATGCTCTTTGCATATTCAAGTAATAGTTTCTTAATACAATCCAGCACCAACACTGCCTATGTTTTTAGTATATGCAGACCTTTGCATGTGTGAGTATGTACAGGATATTAAAAAAGTAGACACTGTATTTAACCTGAAACGTAAGCATCTAACTGTGTCCCACTCCTAGGAAACAGTATATTTATACTGAAATTATGTCAGCAGTGTCTCTTCAGAGTCCACTTAAAGACAGGAAAAAATCATCTCCAAGAGTAAGTGATAAGACAACCGTTACAATAGCAAGCATTTTTCCCTTCCTAGCTCATTGTAATTACTAAAGATTCACAGTTAAAAGAGAAGTTATTATCTTGTAACTGAGAGTTCACACTTGTCTCATTCAGGACAGCAGCTCTTACAAGTCCTGCTGAGGTGAAGGCAGCCAGTCTCTAACAACAGATGCACCATCAGGCAATTAATTTTTTTTTGTTGTTACAGTCTAGATGGAAATGAACAGCTGTTCCATGAGGTGGCAGCAGCCATGCTGGAAGACTGTGCTTACATAGAAACAGGAAACAGGTCCCCCAAGTAAATGAACTATCACAAAAGCTCTGTGGCTTTACAGGCAGATGAATGCGAAATATAATTCTTAAGAAGAGAAGCAATTCTCCCGTATTGAGACTTCAACCCCTCAGATTTTTTCCTGAGTAAAAGAAACTTAAGCATTAAAAACTTCAGTAAGACAGACAACTGCATTAAAGTCCCCAAATTTCAGTCTCTCTTCCTTGAGCTTGAAAAGTTCTCTGTGAAGAACCATTTACCAATTTATCTTATTAAGCATTTTTATTCAGTCCATTCTTTCTTAAAAATTCTAAAATTTCCCTTCGGGCTATGGAAAGAGTTCTTTATGAATCCTATGATCAGTAACTTAAGACAAAAGCTTGCTGGGAGTGATGGCATACCGATATAAAATCTTCCGTGTCTTAAATATATCAATGATTTCTGTGAAAGTTGTCTTGTTACTCTTCCATACTCAATGAGGAATATTTCTATGCCAACTATAAAAAGATCTCTTAGTCTAGAAATCAACAGTGGTGAAAAAATATGTAAATAACTAATGTCTTTTAGGCTGTGATTCATAAGAAACAGGAATCTTCCTTTCTGTACAGAAACAAATATACTGTAGAGCTAAGTGTCTAACTGTTCATTTTTGAAGGCTAGAAACGTGAAGAAAAGCAACTTTTCTGCTATAAAAATATTAATATAAAGATGTATTTTTTAACAATAAGGACCACTTACAGCACACTTTAAGATAACCGATTGCATTTACTAGCTATTTGCCTGAGAAGTGGGATAGCTTTTCCTCTTTGTCAACTGCTCACTTGAAAGATTCCCTCCTTTCTATAAACTATTTCAAAGCAAAATTTGTTTGCCTTCAGCTCTCCAGATTACAAATCTATCTGTCCTTGACAACTGCTCTTAAAAATCCTGCAATCATTCACGTCAACTGAAGGAATAGCTTGAATGTACTGGGCCAATACAGTCCTGAATGCAGGCAACCTTTAAGATGTCTGAATGAAAGTGTCCTGGAAATGAAAGCACAATGTGGATAAATAGAATGCTTCTGCGAGATGTGCACAGAAGGGATCTTGCAGTGAAACCCTCTCAGGGGCACTCACAGAAGTACCATAACATGAACTTGTGAGCTCAGTGTTGCACCACACCTGATCCCTCGATATATACTCTTACAAACTGAAAGATGTTTCCAGAATCCTCATCATGCTCCAACATTAAATGTGTCATAAAAAAAGAGAGCAATCACAAGATGAAGTTTTAGACTGACAAGAAGCCAGAAAAGCTGAATGCCTCAATATGACTGTCATGCTGCTTGACCAGTGCTTTACCCTTCAACATAAGGCTGCCCATTGTCTTTTCCCCTTTAACAATTTGTGAGAACTCCTGTTCTGTAAGTACTGTGCTAAAACCTCCTATGATTACACCTGATGAATCTGTCCCAAAGCGCATCTAAATGGGTCAGCAAAGCCTTTCTATTTACCAACTTTTGTGAAGATTAAGATCTGTGCAACGATCAGGAAAGGATAAAGAAAAAAAAAAAAAAAAAAAAAGAGAGAGAAAGCTTAAAAAGCTCCAAACAAACAAATAGGGAAAAAAACCCAAACACACACAAAAAAACCCACACACCAAAAAAACCCCAAAACACTCCCCAAACAAACCAAAGCAAAATAAAATAAGATTTAATTAAAATAAATAAACAAACCCTCATGCACCCACCCACAGCAAACAAAAAAAACCCACCAAATACACAGTGGTAAGACTGATTTAATGACTACAGTCATCAAGGAAAACCAAACAAAATGTCCATTTTATGCAAAAACCCCAGTTTTCTTTGCCTATACAGTACTCTTGTGCTCAAGCCTTATGACTGGAATTTAGACCTCATTTCAACACACAAAATTTTAAGCAGTATCACTTAAAATTTACACATGACTAGTACAAATTATTATGAAGTTATAAAATTTCTGAAGGTGTTGTTGACATGCCATTATGTATAATACAAAAAAATGTATCAATTGAGAGCAAGGCTGAAAATATAAAACGTTCTGTCTCAGGAGTTACCAATTCCTTGCAGATAAAATTTCAAAATACTGCAGAATGTAAAATAGAAGTTGTTTCATATTTAAAGTTAAGAGAATTGACAATGAGGATACTGCATTGCTAGACAGGCAAAATACCTTTCATACTACTTAGCAGCATGAGAATTTTATTTTCTGCCTTTTAACAGTTACAGTCAAACCTTAAAAGTACCACACATTTTTAAACAAATTCATATTTAGCCTGCCAGACTTAAGACTCAAACTATCACCTTGACAGATGCAGCAAACAAACACGGAAATATGCAAATATTAATAATTTTCCAGATGTGTTAGAATAGTGACCAAAGTGATTGTGGAAATATTTCAGCTGCATTTCAATAACACAGTCCCAGAAAATAGAAAAAGCTTTTTGCTACTGAAATTAATTGTCTCTAATAGTTAAATATTTAAAAGTGGTATTACCTTCATGGCATGGATTTCTTCTATTAATCTCTCAACTCGCTTTTGGTTCTTTAATTTCAAGTCTTCA
>VWZY01005935.1:0-25294 GCA_013399075.1 Chloroceryle aenea | reverse complement strand
CAGGGGGGGTGGACTCGAGGATCTCCAAGGTCCCTTCCAACCCCCGACACCCTGTGATGCTGTGAATATGTGGATGAAAGGGTGGGGTTGAAGAGAGAAAGAAGAGGGGTAGACAGGAAAGGCAGAAAGGAGAGAGGGGAAACAGAAGGTGAGAAAGAAATAAAATAAATATCTATATTAATTCTGAATGTCTATAATAATTTGTATCTGACAAAGTGTGCACAGAGAAGACAAAAATTTCAATATATAAAATCCATAGGACAACAGCATAGGCAATAGACAGTCTAGAACTACAGCTTCATTTTTCAGACAATACTGTAACAGTTTTTGAACTGGTGTTGCACTTCAAGAATAGTAAAGTTTCATATAAGACAGGATGTTTTTCTTTTGAAAATCTGGAAAACTATTTCAAATTATGATGCTTTAAATTTAGGCAGGGATGCATTCACTTCTATGAAGGCAACAGAGGGTATTACCTTTTCAGTCATTATGTCCTTGGAAACCAGCTAAGATGTTATTCTCAGGAAAGAAAAAAATAATTGTATTTAGAGGTCAAAAGGACTTCTAGGAAATGACCCAGGCAAAACACTTCAGCCAACAGTGGACTTCTTCAAGCACTTCCTCAAATCCTCTGAACTGTGGTAGTATACAAACAGACTCTTAAATGCTTTGCTGAAGAGCATAGACTTACGATGAATTCTGTTTGTTTTTTGATTTGTTGTTTTTGTTTTTTTTTTTTAATTAAGCTCATTAAAGTGTTTTAGTAAATTAAAACTCAACTCCTAAACTGTAAATGTTCTCAGAAGCCACTGATGTCACTGAAATCAGACACTAAATAGGTAAAGCGCAACAAAGAGAAAAAAGCCTGAAACCAGAAGTCACTCAACAGCAAATGACTCTGAAGTTCTTACAGTTTTCTTGTTGAAGTTCTCAGAAGTGATACCTTAGCAGTACAAAGGTTCAAAGTACTTGTAAGAGGAACTATCATTCAGTGAAAGTGAAATCCCTAATTCAGAGTTAGTAAATAATTTTGTACTGGGTTTATTTTTAAAAAATCAGATTCACTTGTGTTTCAGACAGGCTGATGCTTGCATTGCTCTGTAAGAATCTTTGTGCCTTTACAGTGTGTTTTCAGCATTTTTTTTCCACTATATTGAACTCCATGTCTTTAATCAGTAGATGATTTGCATTCAATTTTCCCTTATCTTTCCACAGTCGCTTTTTCAAACACTGCACCCAGAAAGAGTACTACTTCGAATTCTCTCTCAAACTAGACTTTAGTTTGATGGAATACTTCATTCCTGCTATTTTCAAGACTGACCCTCATACTGTTGCATCCATTCCTTACCTTCCTACCTCAGTATTTTCAATGGATTCATTGCTGGTTTTACTTTCAATTTCACATAGCTCTCTGATATAGTATCTTTTCTTTCTCTTAATCTCTTGATTTTCTGCACTTGCATAACCACAGAAAACCACATAATAATGTGACGACTTGTGACTTGGTATTCCACTATAGGTCAAATTCAGGTTTTCGTGAATCAAGATCTACATTTGTAACAACTTAAAATCAGGTACTTTGATGTGTTCAACTGTAAGCTCATTCTCTCAGAAGGATTATTCCTTTACACATTCATTTAACTGTGGGCTATAGTTGCCTTTAACAGGGCTCAGAAATCTTGACATAGTTTGTGAAAAATAAAGGTCCACCCCTGAAGGAGGAATTTTCAATGATATACTGTTGTCTGTCTCAGTATATGAAAAAAAAAAAGGATTTATACACAATTATCAGAAAGACATGGTTTGCAACAATATTTTGAAAACTGTAGCAATATCAGATGTTAAACAGAAACTAATATTCAATGTCCTGTAACAAATTAAGGAACCTAGGTTACTCTTCTTTTTTTTTAAATCTCTGTTAGTGTTTTATTTCATGGAAAAATATCTTTTTGGAAGAATTACTTGTTTTTCTTTACTAAAAAATATGGAAAAGGTAGTGTAAACATGCTAAAACTTAAATCTATTGATCTCCCGTTTAATTCTAGATACGTGGAAAACAATGGATAATTCTGGTACAGCACCTGATTGATATTTCCAGGGTGCGAAAACCTCCACCATAAGATTAGGCTGATATTGCATATTCAAACACATACAATGATATATTTGTCATTGCTATTGACCTTTATCTCTCCAGTTTCCTGACAACCTTCTACAGTTATTGACATTACAAATACCAGCGACAACGTGCAGGGCAAAGTATAACCTTTCATTTACCTTCATGTCCCTCAAATGACTCATGTAGGTAGTTTCAACAAAAGCTGCAAACAATGATACTGTTGATTTTTTTTTCTTAACTTGCTAAAATGTTTTCCATTTTCCTCTTGTTCTCTGAAAATCATGCCAATAACTCACTACAAAGGAAACGATTTCAAATGAATACAGGTAATTAGAAGTGTCAAGAAATCAGCAGAGAGTAGGGTGTCTGCCATCATTTCTGTGGAAAGAATGCCAGATTCCCTTTCAAAAAGGTCTTTGTCATTTTTTAATAGAAGGTAATTAATGTAGACTACAGTAAAGTGTACAGGATCCCAGTCACTTGTCTTTCTTTCCTTAGAAATGGGACCATAAAGATGTTTTGATTTCTAGAAACAATCTTCTGAGATTATTTAAAAATCACTTCTAATTACAAGCATAGTCTTTTTAGTCCTTTCATTATTATTAAAGCAAGAAAAGGAAGACATTGGAAAGAGCACTTTTCTAAGGGTAAAAAGAAAAAAAAGTTTTATTTTAAGAAGTCCAGAGTTAAGTAGTTTGTTTCAGACAGGATGACTTCACATAACTGATAGTATCCAGTGAGGACAACACTAAACCAGATCTGAACACAGAAATCTATCCACTAGTAGCAAAACATCCAGCTATCTGAATACAGAAAGGTAAAATCGTGATGTTTTTTAATGAAGGTTACAGAGGATGCATTGGTTATGCAAGATGGCAGTAACAAGAACAATACTTTTGCTATTTTGATAACCTTACCTCTGACAGACAAACCCAAATCATCTTAGATAGAGCTGTACAAAATTTAAGGTTTCAAAGAAAATTGTGTGTTTTGTGGAAAACTGTGTATTCTGAAATCTAGGACAAAGAGGGGTTATGCATTTTATTTTTAAAATGTAAACCAGAAAGTTGAATCATTAAGTCACTAGAGAACTGAGAAAAATAACCTTCCTTCAAGAGGAGTTGAAGAAAGTTGAACCTCATGGCAAAACAAAACAACCAACGCTAATAAAAACTATATAACAACAATCTAATCAGCTGGGCAATCCTACTATGCTACTAGTACGAATAAATACAGATGTTCTTTGCAGTCATAAAATTATCAAGAACTTTTCTAATTATCATTACAATATTTCCTGTCTCCCACAATATGTCTTCCCTCCCTGATCTTGATCACACAGAGGAATAAACACTGAATTAAAAGATGAGAATGTTTCCTCTTGTTTCTGTTTCATTGTGGTGAACAGCTAGTAGAGGGCCTCAAAATTATATTTGTATTGATACAGTGAGGTATACCAATGCAGAAATTCTGTTTTGAAAAAGAGACCAAGTTTACTGAATGTGGTTAAGCACTGTGAAATACAGACATGAAAACTTTTTGATATTGGAAAAAAGGTCTCAAAAATATGGCAGTCTGATAACCAAGCTTAGCCTAAGTAAGAAAGAATATTACAAATTTTAACTTTGCATTTCCATCTGTATGTTCAGTAATAGAAGAAATTTATTATAACATTTACCAACACTATTTATTTGTGTTACAATGAGGTCATCAGTTTGGATTTTAAGGCAACATAGGCATCTAAAAGGAAGAAGCTGACAACCTTCTGATTTATGTAAATCAAGCCTAACACGTTTCATAGTCTGCATGTCACTGCCAACAGTAATTAAAAAGTAGTAACAAACATAAACAGCTCTCTGCTTTGTGGTTCAGAAAATGGTTGATAGATCTTAGAGCAGAAATTACCAAAGTCTTCAGTTCATGTCTTTTCTTCTGGATCTGCAAGCTGACATTTCCTATTGTACATGCAGGTTCACAGCTGCAGAGCTCCCTCACTGGACACTGCTTCTGCTGTGTGCTATGGAAAGGCTTGCACAAATTCCAGTGGGCTTTAGACTATTTCCAAAAAAAATAAAGTAATGCTACAAGAAATTATATAGGTCTGTTGCCTGCTTTACAGTTCTGAAGAATTAGAGGTGGAGAACCACTGTTCTTCATCAGGCTTAATCTGTGTTTCTAACTCCCTTGAGCAAGACTGGCAAAGTTTGGAAAGAGTAGACCTATGTATGTATTTTCTCATTAAGAGAGTTCAAACCTTTGATCGTGAGAAAAATCTGGCAAAACAGCAAGAGTACAATTAGAGCACTGTACTTGAGTATTAAATTTACTGAAACAAAATGCTGATATAAGTTGAAGCAAAACAGTTGTAAGCCTATAAATAAGAAAAGGTTTTTATCCTAGGAAGCCATGAGATTGAGTAGAATATTCAGACAATACTTCTGAAAATTTACAATTATTGTACTTCTGTTTTCTTTCTTGGAATAGGTAAAAATTTGAAGTTACTTTATTACTGAGCTAGAATCAACAGTAAAATTATCATAGAAAATACAGAAAAAACAACTATCTATTAAAGTAATAGATTTGCAATGAGCCACTGGCATAAAGTAATCCTAACCACAGCATAGGTGTCAAAGGTTTTAACTGAAATCAATCAGTAATGGTCTGATGTATACATTTAGAACACTCCTCTAACACTTACAGGACCAGGTTCAAGTTTGGGTCACTATTTTGCAATATCCTAAATGTGTGACCTAACATAAAGTAATTGCTTATCCTGAGCAACTGCCTCGAGCTCTCTGTGCGTGAACTATCCCGCTGTGTGTAAGTCAGCAGCTCTCCAAATGTAATACATTAGTGGTAGTATTAAGACATCGCAACATTGCACTGGAAGCTGCTGCTTCAGGGAAGGGGAATCACTGCTGGCAGTAGAACAGGTAACAGTGGTATCTAGCCAGAAATTCAGAGTTAGGTTTCTGACACCTCAGGTGAACATCTCACTACTTAATTCTTTAATCTGCCTGCTGGGCTAATTAAAAATGGAATAGTTCACAGAGGAGCAAAAAAGCTAACCCCCTATTCATGCCACTAGCTGGGAAGTTTAGCTTTCCACACTTGGGAGATGGGTGACAAAGATCTAAGACCCAGATTTAAACAGACAGTCAGGAAACACAAAAGCCTGGCCTACAGATAATGATTATTTAGACCTTTGCCAGTTCGGTTGAAAATTCTGCCTTGGGCCTTAAAAAAAAAAAAAGTAACTGTCATAAATTGCATTACAGTGGATATGCTTGACAAAAAGTTTCTGCTTAATCTCATTTCGATTCCAATAGGTTTGCTTGTTTTACAAAACCAAACAGTTTAGTCCAAGAGAAAACAAACCAAACCAAACCAACACCATGAAAGTTGAAACTAGGTCCATTCTTACCATTCTTCTCATCTCCAAGTATAATGAAAAGCCTAACTGAAGCTGGGCTGAAATTTACACCAAGGCAATGGGCTCTGTACCTTTTGACACTCAGATTCTTGTCCACTCCTTACTTACAGCACCGAATACAAAGATATTTTTTTAATTGAGTTGGGAACTTTTTAATATAAAAAACTATTCCACTTTGAAAATAAGTATATATGGTGAGTCAAGTATTTCATAATTATTACAAGGTTTATGAATTTTTGCTTTTTATTAGCTTGCTAAGCTAAAATATTTCAAACAAATGCCATATAAATATTATATGAAATATGTACAACTTATGTATAATCAAGAACATTTAATAATATACTACATTTTATACTTCCCATAAGTTTTTTTTCCCTTTAACAGATATCATGAATTACTAGCATAGATACCACTGCCATCTTTTCATCTTCTCTTGCTATTTACTAGCATAGAGAAAGAAACTTGACAGAGCTAGAACTGTGTGTTGAGCATGTAACTTCTGTTTTCCATTATAATACTGTACCAGATCCACAGAAAGGGAAAGGTCTGTATTTTATGATAAAAAGTAAACACGGGGAACATTTAACTATGATTATTTCCCTGCCAAGTTATTTTAAAGAGCCTCATTTAAGTGCAAAAATCGGTGAGTTCTGTAATGATAAATCTATTTCTTCCACAAAAAAAATAATGTGCTTTTTCATGAAATCTAAATGAACATTTTTCAGCCCAAGCACATTAAAACAACATCAATGTTTTGAACCTACATGACATAAAAAAAAGTAGTTGGTCACAAAGATGCGACTGTCCTTTGAACTGTTTACACTCACGCATCCCAGTGGGACTGTTACTTGTTGAGGGATGACAAATAAATGAAATGGGAAGCTGTTTTAAAATGGTATTTGATGTTGCCTCAAAACTTTTCCTAATCTGCTTACTACAGAAGTACAGCTTTCAATACAGCACAGTTCAGCACAGCTGTAAATTGTGTTTCTTCCTGTGTGTATGCGTGCACAATGCATGCAGCCATCTAAGGCTACGTTGATGGAACAAAAATTAAAACATTAACAACAGTAACCAAATATAGCTTAGTATCCTTTATTTCATTTGCCCTTTGAAAACAGTTGAAAAATACCCTGCAACCTATTGCCTTTCCATTCTTATAAACCAATTTTTTGAACACAAGAAAAGGACACAATCCCTGCAGTGGCCAACAAGTTCTATAGATTCACCTATTTCAGGTCAATGTAGAATGTTTCAAGCACTTTCAACTGGTCAGTATGGACATCTGGGTTTTTGATGTTTACATTCAATTATGTGGGTATTCTTCACTTTAATAACAAGAAATCTCATCAAATTATATGATGATTAAGAACACCTAATAATATATAGCATTTAATAATAAGATTAATATTTAATAATAGAATAAAATCTCATCCTAAATTTAAAAAATAAATTTTGAAAAAGAGTTAATGAAACAGTGCTAGCAATGTCACCAGTCAAGGTATGAAACTATTTCAACATGGATACAAAACAATGTCAAAAGAATCTCTCCACTTAGGTCAGCAACAAAGCCAGCCCCTGCTACAATATTATAAACAGTATCAATCACTATCTAGTTAATTCCAGAAAATAAAGGCAAAAAAGTTTTACTACTTAGTGCCGCAAAGAACTTTTATTTTTTCTAGTCATTATATTTATTTAAATTTTAGTAAGTTGCAACCTCCCCTTGCTATGCCTTTCACACCTCCTCAAAGCCACTGAAGTGTAAATTCCTGGGAACAGATACAAAATTCCTAACGAGGTAGAACTAGAGATACGAGTACTGAGTTTAGAATCAGCAGCAGAACAAGAATCTGGGACATCTGAATCAGTGCAGAATCTAGGGAGACCTTACTAGTGGTCTCAGCTACTTTATGTGGAATAAGGAATTATCTCTCCCATTTACCTCAAACTGTGATAGAATTAATCACATGATTAAGATAATCTGTGAATTGCCTTATACATGTATAAGTTTACCTTGAAACAGGAAATGGCATTACAGCTTTTGTGAATTCATAGTTAAAAAAGTATTTTTAGGTTTTAAATTAGAATGCCCAGACACTTTCATACACCATTTTTACAGAGCATACCTAGAAAAACCTAAAATTAAACCCACCTTCTCGGTGGGATTCTAATATGATTACATTTTATGCAGGATCTGTCCTTACAGCTTTGCTCAGAACAAAAAATGGACAGACTTCTTTTCAGGTGGATAACTGAAATACAGTGGATACAGTTCAAAGTAGAAGAATTGCCAAAAGAAAAAATTACTATTGTTGAATAACAACAAAATGAACTTAAGTTTTAGCTCTGGTTTTGTCACATGCATAAATTCTAAGATTACCCACATCCAAATATAGCTTTGTTGATTGTAAATGAACAGATCACATACACTTGTCTTTTCCCTCATACCTTCTTACACTTGTCTTTTCCCTCATACCTTCTTAGTCTCAAAAAAAATTCCATTTAATGGAACAACAGACACTAAATATAGGAAGGAAAAGAAAAAAGCCATGTAGGAGGGAGTAAAAGATTTTCATTATGAACATATGCAAAGGAAAACAATTCCATTGTTCTTCTAGAAATCTACATCTTATAGCAATCTGGTCTAATGGACCAGAAGGATGAAGTTCTCCAGTTTTTTCATAAAAATAAATAAGCTAATCATTTGAAGAGTAGAAAATGGGAACTCTTCCTCCAACAGAATTCATTGATTTGGGTAAGCAGATTGTCGTGCCTTAACATTTTTGCAACAAAGCCAGTAAATAATTTTCTCCACATTGTTTCAGAATTGTCAGATAAGAAGTTCTGGATCAGGTAACTTTTCTGCCACTTAAAATCGATGCAACGGTGATACTTTTTGCATTAACATAATTGCTATGCAGTGTACTAAATGTGACTCATTTTAATGCTATATCGATACGCCTGACCTCATAATAAATAATATGGTCACTGGTCTTTAAATGTTGAACAGTGGTGCTTGGGTCAATGGCATATTAATAGGAGTCAACTACTTTCATGAATTGTTAATTAATTACTTTTGCTGTTTTGCACATTGCACTGGTCATCAAAGAAATAACCATAGTGCTTTTTTTTCCACAAGAGAGAAGAAAAACATGTAATAGCTGAGCCAAAGCAAAGAGGTAAATCCCTATTGTTCAAATTGCAAGAATGCTGGTAGAAGTCTACTTCAGTATTACTTAATATTTGGGTTAACATACTGCTTTGTTTGGAATTGTTCACCTCAAAAGATACTTTGGCTAAGACACAAAGCCAAGAGTGTTTTGTAGTATGGTGTGACAGCTGTAGAGTTGACACAAAAATAACCAAGCTGAATTCAAGCTCTTTCACTTCAGGACTTTTCAGTGTTAGCAGAACTCTCTATAGGAGCTAGTTCTATATGTGTATCTTCGACACTTGCATTACTGCAAGATAAAATTGTATTTACAAGTATGCAGGCTAAAGTGTACCAGCCCTTGTTGACACTGAAAATTATCGTAACTATGTATCATGCAAGCTGAAAAAAATTACAGACTGCGTTCTGACATAAAAAGGACCACATTCTCTACTGCTATCTCTCTAGCAGTATAATACCCTGGGTGGAATGAGGTTGTACTAGACTAAAATTCTACAGAATGAAGACTCAGAGCAACAAATCTAATTGCACTTCTAAAATGAAAAGGTTACCAAGGAGAACTGCTTTAAATACTCAGGAGTTCTTAACCTAGTCTTAAGGAAACACCACCAAAAATGTGTTAAAGTTAACTTTTTGGGAGTAAGGAAGCAGCAAAATTAAAGTCAGCCAAATGACATCAAGTACACAGTGGTATATGTCATAGAATCATGGAATCATTTAGGCTGGAAAACACCCTTAAGATCACTGAGTCCAACCAGAAACCTAACACTGCCAAGTTCTACTAAACCAAAGTGTCACGTCTCCACGTCTTTTAAACACCTGCAGTGATGTTGACTCCACCCCCTCCCTGAGCAGCCTGTTCCAGGGCTTAACAACCCTTTCAGTGTAAAAATTCTTCCTAATATCCAGTCTAAACCTCCCCTGCAGCTACTTGAGGCCATTTCATCTCGTCCTATCTCTTGTTCCCTGAGAGAATAGACCAACTCCCACCTTGTTACAACCTCCTTTCAGGTAGTTGTAGAGAGAAATAAGGTCTCTCCTGAACCTCCTTGTCTTGAGGCTAAACAATCCCAGTTCCCTCATAAACTAGACCTTGGAGACCCTTCAANGGAAGCAGCAAAATTAAAGTCAGCCAAATGACATCAAGTACACAGTGGTATATGTCATAGAATCATGGAATCATTTAGGCTGGAAAACACCCTTAAGATCACTGAGTCCAACCAGAAACCTAACACTGCCAAGTTCTACTAAACCAAAGTGTCACGTCTACACGTCTTTTAAACANCCTGCCTACCCTCAAGCAGATCAAGAAATTCACCTAATTTGGTGTCATCTGTAAACTTCCTGAGGTTGCCCTCAATCTCCTTGTCCAGATAATCGATAAAGATATTAAACAGAAGTGGCCAAAGTACTAAACCCCAGCCTTGTTGAATATCATACCATTGGCCTTGCCCCATTGATCCAGCCTATCCAAGTCCCTCTGAAGATCCTGCCTACCCTCAAGCAGATCAAGAAATTCACCTAATTTGGTGTCATCTGTAAACTTCCTGAGGTTGCCCTCAATCTCCTTGTCCAGATAATCGATAAAGATATTAAACAGAAGTGGCCAAAGTACTAAACCCTGGGGAACACCACTTGTTGCTGTTTAACTGGATTTAACTCCATTTAACATCACTCTTTGGGCCTTTCCTTTATACTACTCTCCTGACATGTTTTGTTTTTTTCTTTATTAAAATCCACAGTAGAACTCATGCTATAACCTAAGCATTTTGTATTCTCCCAAACTGCCACAAGCCAATTTTTTTTAATGCCACCATATCCCTCTTCATCACTATTGATCTATAGCTAATGCTTTTTTTCCCCTCAAAGGCAGGATTATTAATATGTTTAATGTAAATTCAGTTACTTTAGCACTGTTTACTTACAGTTCAAAAGACAAGACAGCTAGTGACAAATCAGCTTCAGATTCAGGTGCCGTAACTGAATGCATGAAAATTTTCATTGTCAATGTCTGTTGTTATATTTACCATACAAAGCTTTGGGTAAAAATTGTGCTCTTTGCACATTTCAGTGGAATATACCTGTTAGCATTGCACCATTACCACAATGCTTCCATCAACAGTTCATATTTCAACATGGGAGCAGACAAACATGGCTATTCATTTGTGCTCATCAGTGTTATTGTAAACTACTCGTTATTTTACAGGATTATTATCTTACAGTATTAAAGGTATGCTTACAATATTGTTGTGTATGCAGTGATTTAAATATAACCATTTTATCACTATCAACACATTTAAGAGGACTCAAGGTTGGCCATGCAATTTGTATTTTAAATTCCTTCCTTTTTTTTTATTTAAGTAAATAAACTTAACTGCAATCTCCTGTGTTGAAAAATTAGAATTAAGAGATCCACTGATACTGCTGCAGCAGGAACCCCTTCCTGTTTATCTGTCAGGACTGCAATTTTGCAAGGGTTTCTGAAGATCCCCAGTTTACTCCTCATTCCATTTTACTACACAGCTAAGTTAACATCATGGTAACAGAATAACAACATAATCAGGTATGTGTAAGCACATATTTAACAGAATAATGACTTCCAGAAATATTGCATTAAGAAGTCCAGCCTATATGGTTTTAGAACAGCTTTAGTCAAAACAGTCGGTGGATAATATACTACTAAATATGTTTATAGGAAGGGTTTGGTATGAAGAAATGAGTGAAGATCAGTTTTGGACAGTGATCCCTTTTCTCATAAATGGGACTGCAACCTATATAGAAAGCTTAGCTTTCTATGGGAACTGTTTCAAAGCAATGTTAGGTCCTGGGACAGAAAAACTCATCTATAAAGACTCAAATTAATTTAATGATGCATGCTAATGGAATATTTCTGTTCAAATTTTCAGCAAGACAGGTCACTTTGACAGACATTTTGAGCCAACTGTAAGTATAAGTATGTTGAAACTAACCCAAACAAGGCCACTTAAAAATTCTTGTGAAAATTACCTACAGCAGCCAGCGTCCATTCTCTGATTGTGAAAATGTATTACTCTACTCAAATATACGAAGTATTTTACAGTTGTTGAGTTATATTTCTGCTCAATCACATTACATGCATTAAATATGAAAAAAAAAATGATAGACAAAGGGATGTGGCATGAAAATGCATATTCTAACTACAACTACCATAAGCTTTTTCAGAAAATAATTTGGAAGTATCTTACTATAACCTGATTTTTTTTTTAAGCTAGGAAACAAGACACATCAGACAGTGAAGAAAGCAAATCTATTCTACTAGAAACACACAATCCAATCACAGCACATCTGCCTTTCTTCTGTGAAGATAAGGATGCACAGATGTTTTTTAATATCCATAAACCAATATGCTAACTATAAAAACAAAGGAACACATACAATATACTGCCAGTAATTCTATTAATCTAAGATAAAAACAAAGATGAAAACAGAATGAATCAGGTTCTTCAAACAAACTTCTTTCTACTTATAAATCAGAGTGCTAAAAAGAAATAAATACATATGTATACTAGTGATCTAACACCCATCCCAAGCTAGCCCCATCTTGTGTCACTGCCTAAGTCATGCAAATTGCACCAGAACTGCCAGTTGACTAAGATTAATGACACTGCGCCAGCTTCTTTGTTTCTCTCTGCGGCCGTTTAGTGTGAAATACTATCCAAAAACATTATCTATCCTCTATTAATCCCACAAATTTGTTCACACCATGCACATTGTTTAGGGCAATTTACAACAGGAACATACTGAGCACAATTGCATTTAATTACTTGGGTTCTAATTACATTCATTAAAGGCTAATAAAATAAATGAAACAGCTTTAAAAGCTTCTGCAAAACACATGGGTCTTGTCTCCCTCATGAAGCATACTGTAGAGGTTTGATGTGAAACATAGATTTCAACATATATGTCTGCCTACTATATATCTGTAATATGCACAAAGACATTGAATGCATATTTATTTATTTATTTATATATAAACCATATGGGCGTCAATTCTGAATGATCCTGAATACTGCTGATATTTACTTATATTACTAGTCACGAAGATGCCAGTCACCCCAAACTACTTTTTAATGTGGTATGTTGAAACGGAGGAATATCAGTTTTAACATTCCAACCCAGTTCTTTTAACTGTTTCCACCTGTACTGCAGAGTTACTCCCTCATTTTCTCTCATCTTATATATGCATTATAAAAGATATAAAGTGACATCAGAAGGAGAGAAAGACAGAAAGAAAAAAGAAGAAAAGATCAGGGAAAACCACATTATTTCATTTGCTATATATTCTTAAAAATATTTTGTTAAGGCTCATTTCTGACATTTATCTGAGGATGTGAATTTTTTCTTAGTAGCTATTTACATTAAAAAACACATTCTGCACACTAGGCAGTCTAAATAAATCCCCCATAGTGGTTAAAAATGCAGCTTGTTAATAACACAATTTTCTAATTCTTACATTTCTATGCTTCTTCCATTGTGCTTAGAATGCAGTTTATGGCAAAAGACAGAGCCTGGAACATGCTGTTGACAACTGTGCCAGGGAGAATTCAGCACTGGATATTTAGAAAAAAAGTGCTTATGTGAGCTCCTCTCATTACAACTGTTCATTGTTCATGGCCTTACTAGAAAATTAACTTCGTAATTGGTGAAAGAAACAAAGTTCTAGTTAATCATCCTACAGACCTTACACTACACACATACATCATCGCTGAAGATCCAGTTTGGCACACTTGGAAATGTAAAACACTTAAGTATTCTTGCATCAAAAATATAATGGTAATCAAACACAGCCAACAGCTAAAATCTATATAAACTTAACATGCAATTTTTAAATGAAAAATGCAAATACAAAAATCAGTCTTGAGGATTAACTTCCAAGTACTGTAGAATTTTAATAAATGTTTTTCAGTGCCATGAAACACTCAAAGATTTGGTGCAGATTCTGTGAAGTATATCAGGTCCATCCTGACATGTATCATAATGTATCTTCCTCTTATAATTTCATAAACATTCACTGTCTAGCACTTAGTTAATTTAAAACTATTTTTTAATTTTCTGGGGTTTTAGTCCATTAATGAAAAAATAATCTTATTTTACCTTAAAATCTAAAACAATTTTTCTCTTTGGTATATGTTTTACAAGAAGTATGCTGTGCTGCTCCAGCACTTCAGGCAGTTAAACTGAGAGTAATAAAATAACCATGGCTATGTGTACCATTTTGGAAAGTTCACCTTAAAATTATACAATATTGCCACATATACGTCTCAAACTGTTTCTTATTATGAACTCAGGATCAATTTCTCTTGGAAACTATTAAAAAACAGACATTAAAAAAAATATCGTATGAATCCCTCATTGAGATACATAAACCCCTCATTCGTGAATCAACATTTGCTTTGGAGAAGGGAGGAGGGGCACCCATCCTGCACAACAAAGCAGCAGCTCAATACAGCTGCCATCTGGCTTCCTCCTGCAGTTCACTTCCCATAGCAAACAAGATCCATAGTTTAAGGAGTGTTAGGGAAGGGAGAGGGGCTGCAGTTTTAACCTTACAGCTTTATGATGAGGCATTTTTCCACTCTATAAAACCCCCTCTTAATATAGGAGAATGGAAGACTCAGGAAATTGTTAGTAGGATAGAAAGCCTTTCACTTCTGTGTTTCTGGTTCAGATCCACATCAACTCAGTGGTAACCAAATATAACTACCACCTAAAGGACTTTTTAATGAAATGAGTTAGCTGATCTCAGTACAATACCTAGTGAGCAAGCATCCATATCCCTAGAAGCAACACCAAATACAATAAATTCTTTCCTCTTCACTGTGCAGAAATTGCTTCTCACCAGTAACAGCTGAGGACACTTCAAACATTACAGCATAAACCAAACTATTTTAACTACAAGAGAAGAAAGAGTGCTAAACACATGACAGAGTCAGCGAGGGGTCTACCACACGATCTGCTCTTTCTGCTTAAGTTCACAAAAGCACAAATTTGTCAACTTCGGGGTTATGTTCTAATGTCTATTGTCTTTACCTTTCCTTGGGTAGTACTGATAGAAATCTGAGCAGAAAAGAATCTAGCCATTTTAGCTTTGCATTCATACCAGAGCAGATAAGACTCAAACTGACGGACATGAAGACGATTTTTCTTGTACGTTATGTAATAGCACATATTCACTGGTTTGCTACATTTACAAAACAGTATAAGACCCAGAGATTCAGGCTGTGTGCTCTGATGGTTCTATTAAACAAAGATGACAACAACATAAATATATGCTGAAATAATTATGAAGGTGATAGTTTAAGCAGTAAACTAAAACCCTTTACTTGTTGCAAACAGTAGAGATATTTGTCCCTTCCTATTGCATTATCATTAATATCAACGGGACCCCTAAAAGGTTTCCCTGAAATCAATGGAGTTTTTCCATTCCTTCAGTGGGATCTGACTTCATAGACATTAATGTTGAGGTACACAAGCTAATATACAGACAGTACACAGCATGATGAAATGAAAGGCAATTTCTTTCCTTATCTAAAAAGCAGCATTGCATTTATAGTCAATGTATAATAAACTTAAAATCAAACATTCACGTTGCTGGAAAGGTCAAATGCTGTTCTACTACTACACAACTGAATGGATAATAGCCATTAAGACCGATCAGGGAAAAACACCAACAAAATGAATAAATACAACCCAAAAGCTAATGACCTCAATCCCTAGCAGCCCCTTGACCCTTATTACTACAGCTGCTGGTGTAGGAAAGGATTAAAGGGGGCTAGAAATCATTGGGTTAACATACAAGGGCTCAGAAATTTGACCTTGGTTACTTACAACATATATCGTCTACAAAAAAATGAGTATATGAGGAGAATTAGAAACAGAGCTAGCAAAGGTCAGTTTGAGTGCAGATAAACTTAAGAAAAAGGAGGCTTGAAAGGCAAAAAGGTTTTATTTCTCCCATAGCACTTTGTTTTAACCAAAATGGTCTAAGGGCAGAACCAGGACTAGGGCAGCTGGCATTGCAGAACATGCTAGATAAACTTTGGGGCACATAAACCATTCTTTATGTCTTAAACAGAAGCAGCAAGTCTCAAAGATAAATAAAAGAACAACTACTCACAATTAGATATGTACCACTAGGTCCATATGTCATAAAACAGATAAATAACATTCTAATCATCATGACCAGAACACTGGACTTCCTCACTAATTGCAATCATAAATTGAATAATCATGACTCTTTTGTCAAACTGCCTCTGAAACACTCCTATACTAAGATCCTTTCCTAGGTATTAAGGTCAACATCAAAGACAGTAATCTACAAACTAAAATGCACAGAAAACCACAGAACAACAAACTTAACTCCATAAACCTTCAAGCATCTGAAACATACATACAAACTGGACATCCTCAGATACCATCCCATTCACTCTTAAAAAGAGTCTGATACCATCAAGAACCATCAACTAACCAAAGAAGATTTGAATTCAAAGGCACAGCTCTATAAAAAGATGATAAAATTTCATAGAGGTTGGAATAGACCTCTGGAGATCATCGAGCCCAACCCCCCTACCAGCACAGTAACACCTAGGGCAGGCCACACAGGATCAGATCCAGGTGGGTCTTGAAAGTCTCCAGAGAAGGAGACTCCACAGCCTCTCTGGGCAGCCTGTTCCAGTGTCTGTCACTCTCACAGTGAAGTTTTTCCTCATGTTGAGGTGGAACTTCTCATGTTTCCTCTTGCTAACGTTACCTCTTGTCCTATCACAGGGCACCACTGAAAAGAGACTGGCCCCTTCTACTTGACACCCACCCTTCAGATATTTGTAAACTTTAAAATCCCCTCTCAGTCTTCTCTTTTCCAGACTAAACAGCACCAGGGCTCTCAGCCTTTTCTCATAAGAGAGATGTTCCAGTCCCTTCACCATCTTCATAGCTCTCTGTTGGACTCTCTCTACTATTTCCCCATCCCTCTTGAACTGCAGAGACCAGAACTGAACACAATCCTCCAGATGTGGTCCCAGTGGGGCAGAGTAGAGGGGGAGGAGATCCTCCCTTGACCTGCTGGACACACTTTTCATTATGCACCCCAGGATACCATTGACCATTTGAAAGAGGCACCCAATCATCACAGAGGGAACTACAGCTGTCGGATAACACTGTATTAGGTACTTAAAGAGAAAATCATTAACCAGTTGTAAGAAATTCCCAAAGAAGATGCCACTGGGTCTTCCAAGAACCACCTTGGCCTTCTAACAGTCTCTAGACTCAGAAACAAACCATCAGAAACACCCTAGGTACAGTCCAAAGACACCAAATGGATGAAAAGCATATTATAGCAAGAAACATAAACTCTTACAATATATCTCTATTATTACTGTAGTCAATAATCTTTCAACAGAACCACCACTATTTTGCAATACTAAGTTGTGCTTTCAGGAATATAGTACAGTTTATTCCAGTAACCTGCCATCACAACATAATTTATGTAGAACTAAGCAAAAGCTACATATTGGAGTGAACTGACACAGTCTAGAAACAAAAAAAAAAGAGAAGTACCCATCTGTGAACACCTCTCACTGGTCACTGTGGTTTTTGATCTCTCACCCCTTCGTCTCCAGCTGCTCACACACTATGCCCCAATGCTCAGGTAAAACATACAAACATCTTTGAAATTTTGGTAAGCAAAATTCATAACTTTACTGAATTCCAAACCTCATGGATGCAAAGGATTAGTTTGATACACATTTTAATCTCCCTTCCCTTCCTCCCTATCCAGGCTAACCAGTGTTTCCCATGCAACAAACATTATTTTGCACAGAGGGAAGTATTGTCTTTCCCTCCTGTTCCCCCCCTGTGCCTCACTGAACTGTGTATGTCTGCACTCTCTGAGCAACTGTTCTCAGCTTTTCTTCTGCTGATGCTTCTATTTTGCACATGGAGGAGAAGCTTGTGTGCCTGTAACTAACATTTCCAGATATTCCAATTGGTCCAATAAAAGAAATATTTCTATCTATAGAACTCTTCTTGCGTTTCTTTAAAGTCAAGTCTGTTGACAACCAAACTAAAAATATGAGCCAATTAAAAGGAAAATTATGACATAATAGAACTTCAGTGTCATTCCACTTTTTGAATTCTGAAACTTAAAAAGTGAGAAACTTAAATATTTTCAATATTTAAAAAAAAAATTTAAGCATAACTAGTAAGCTTTTAAATAGTGCTCCTGTAGCTCTGAATCTGAAAAATTAACTATGTTTAACTTTTTTTCTTAAAAAAAAAAGATTGGTTTTGCCAAACATATATTCATGGAATGTGAAAAAAAAACATATATTTGTTCTTGAAAGAGAAGTTCGAGATTTATGCAGAACAGAGAACTCTGGATAGAGACAAGCACAGAAAAAAGACCCAAGGTGTATTTTCTACTTTTTTTCATGAAGAGTTTTTTACACAAAGCAAGCCAAATACTATGAAAGAAGTAAATTTTGATCCATCAGTAGACCTAAGCACTTGCAATAAAATGAGAAAGGGCTAAGAACAGTTAGTTCATCAAACAAATTGAATTACATTTCATTCAGGGCCAGTGAAGAGTCATGCAGCAGGAAAAGCACATAACAGCTTTGAGTAGTTCTCTATGCTTCATCTGGGAAAACATTTAGATTGTATGTAATTGTTCACAGTAATTACAAAGGACTGTTGAGTGGCATTTATCTACTGAAATAAAAAGACTGAAATAAAAGAACACACAGGTAACATTTAAGAAACCAAAGTGTGTCCCACTAAGCCAGAGTTGAAAGAGTCTAGGCTCAAAATTAGGTATACACATCATATAAATCCTTACATAAATTTATGAAGCTTTGTGGGGAAAACTGTGTTCTTTGTCTCTGTTGTATCTATTCATAACACAGCTCCAGTATCTTGTTCATTTTACAGAGAGAAACAATTTTTCAGTTCACATTTAATAGTGGCCCAGTTTATGATAAATTGTGCTTTTGATAACTTTATAAGGTCTTTTCCTGGCCTTGTGGATTATCCCCCATTCATGTTTTCATAGGTAACCATTGTAACACCTCCCAGTTTTTGTTTTACTAGCTTAAACAAGCTAAGCTCTTAAATTTCCTTGAGGTTGTACCTTACTCTGTTCTGCTGCACCCATCAGAGTTGAACTCATCTTTATTAAAAACAGATAACCAGAAATGCGCTGCAGTATTTCACTTGATGTTCAGATATACCAAGCTCTTGTACAGTGGAATTAATACTTCCCTGCCTTTACTATAAATACATCAGATCCACAAGTTAACTCCAGCTCTTTAGAGGTTTACAGTCCAAAAAGTGCAATTTATAGCAGAAATTCTTGTTATTTTCACCTCATACTACAGATTTTCATCCCATTTTGTATTACCATACACTTCAAGGTCACCCAGCAGTAAGGTATTTTTGCATTAAATCCTCTCATCTGCTCTAACACCTACAACTTTGTTTTTAGCACAATTTTTTTGTGATGCTGTCATTAATGAAAATATCAAATAAGATAGCCCCCTGAAACATTCACTGAAGAACTTTATTCCTGCATCTGATAATTTGCTTTTCAATAACATCTGTGGTCTCCTTACACAGTTTTTAATTTTAATTTATAAATGCCTTCATTACATTACAAATTAAGTTTCAAAACAACATCATAGCCTATAAATTTAGTGGTGATACACTGGAAAAACGTTAGCCATCACAATTGCATAACTCAATTCTGACATTAACTGTAATGTGTGTTCTCCACTCTGTACCTGGGAAGTTAATTTCCCATAGTAACATAAGTCCTAGTAGGGTTTCTCTCTCTAATATTTCTCAAATCTGAATGACCTAATATATCCAAATATATACTAGACCCCTGGGTGCTCTTCCAGTAGGACCTGTTTAACAGCATTTCCAGAAGCAAAGCAGCATTTGCAACTATTCTAAAAGACAAAGGTAGGGATATTCTGTTTTCTAAAGCATAGCATAGTGATAATATGGCATCTTTCAAAAGCATAATAAAAAACATGTACATCTTTTTGGCTTTAGAAGATAAAAACAGGTATCTCTCTGAACTAGAATAAAGTCACAGGAAAACAAGTGCATACTGTGGTAAATGTTGCCTCAGTGTTAATACGTACTAACGCATGATCCACTGTAAAGGACAGAAAAACACACATAATACACTTCGGAGTTGCCAGGAAAATACACAATATGCTTCTGAGTTGCCTGCAAATAGGGTAAAGAGCAATACACCTCTCTTCCTGCTAATTAAAACAGACCAGAATCTTCAAGAACAAATTAATATTTTTTTTTTTTCTAACTCCAGTAAGAATCTAATTTGGTAAAAGCCCTAAAAGATTTATAGTTGCAAAGATGTTTTAAAGTAATAACAAACATACCGCTGTATCAGTAACACAATATACACTGAAAGTTAGATAACCTGAAAGCTTAAGTATCAAGTTTAAAAGCCTTACCAGGTAGCTTTTGGATCATTGGCTTTTTGGATCAAATCCCACAGGCATTTTTTTGGACCAGTTCCATGGTCTGTTAGAATAAAGTCAGAGCCTCCACACTTAATCATACAGAACAATGGCACAGGTCTCATTTTTTCAGTTCAAATTAATTCCACAGTGAAGACACAAAAATGAAGAGCTAACTAGCTGTTACTAGATGAACCAGTATTGAAATATACTAAAATGCACAATTACCCCTTCTACTGTTGATTAAACCAAGAGGCTTTAAGGGAAGAAAGAAGTACACAGGTATTTCTTCCATGGCTTATTTTTGTTTCTACTGATGCATGGCCAAATAGTGTAACAACAGGTAAAAGTTCCTTGCCATTCCCAAGGTTTCTCACTATTTGACAGTTTTGCAGCTTTGTATCAATTTCAAGCAAGTTGAAAGTTTAACTCTTTGGATCTTATGTGACACTAAAATGTACTTAATAAGAATTTGCTTTAGAATTAATACAATAACACACTCTCTAAAAGACATCCACACCCCAAAATTGTACTGGAATGACCCTCCATGCTAGTGACTTGCAAATCTGTATAATATGCTGCTTGTCCTTAATGGACTAGGAAATACACTACTAGTATATACAATTCACAGTGCTGACGTTATAAAATATAGCATTAGTGTAATTAGTAATGGTGAATACTGTTTAAAAAGCATCACACAAATACATGACTTTGAAGCTGGTACATAGACACCCCTATCTGTTAAGATAGGGCTTGGCTGCAAACCCATTAATTGAAACCAGACTGTAGCATACCTGTGATGTTCTGCAAGCAGTAATTGATAAGATTTCCCAATTATAAACTTCACTTTATTCTTATGAATGCAGTAAATGAGATGTGGATGTGGACAAGATCTCATTTTGGATAAGACTCTAGTCCTTGTTAAAATGTTATTACTTCAGAGCTGGTTATATATCATCATTGATATAACAATAACAGATGTCTTATTTGTGCATTCCTCTTCTGCCTGCCTTTCAGCTATGATTTTACAACTTGTAAAGAATTAGAAAAAATTGCTAAAGGATTTACAAGAGACTTCTGCAGTATTATACAGAAGACATGTGTAACATTGTTTTTACAAACTTGTCAACTAACATAACTCTCATTTGAAGGACTATATGCTGTTCTACTTTCCTAGTCTGTGCAATTATTGATTTGGGGCTAAGTTTACCAGTAAAGATTACTATATGTGGTAATGGTGACAGATAAGTGGCAGTGCTAACCATGAGGATACTGCTTAAGAACACTTTCACTTGCAAATAAATGCACATAAGCTACAGAATTATATTCTCCCAAGGTCTACATGAATCATGCTTTGCTTAGGGATTCTATAAATATTTTAAATTAGTAGGGATTGGTTTGAAGCAGTTTGCTTTCCACTATTCCATCCTTCACTTCAATAAACAGGACGATTATAATTACTACTTAAAACTTCTTTAACCAATGTTCTTTTCTTCACTGTTAAGAACAATGACTGAAATGGAATTAAACAGGCAACCAAAAATATGCAAAAATTTGGGGGTTGCATTTTTTTTTTACAAATGTGGGAATTTTTCCCAGTGTGCTAGCATTTTTCCCCTCCTATTTTTTTTCTGTTTTGAAATAAAAATGCCATTAGCCTAACCTGTACAGTTTCACCACTATTTATGGGAAGTGTGGAGAAAAATAACTCAATTTTGCACAACTTTTTTTCCACAGAACCTTAAACTAACCTAAACTTTAGCATAGGCATTAATGTTAGGATTCAGGGAAGGGTTAACTCTTCATAGGTATTCATAGAGAAGCCTTGTGACTTGTAAAAGACACATCATCCACACCTGTAAACTAATAGAGTAAATATTCCAATTAAATATCACCCTCAATTGATGCTAGCACTAAGGAACAGTTCTCCAGCTCCCCAAATGAGAAGTCTGACATAGCTGAGCAAAATGCTGCAGCTCTAACATTTAAAAATTAGTTGTGAATTTTAAAAATAGTAATTCCAGAAATTTTAACCTTTGCCACAAACACTTGCCATTTTCTTCAATGGTAACTTTGTTCTTCTGAGGACCACATAATCAACTTCTTAACCTATGTACAACTTAAGTTGCAGACTACAAAACCAATTTTCACCAAAAATTTTGAGATACTGTTCTCCAATTATTTTTGACCAAAGCTATATAAACTGCATTCCTATTCACTCCATTGTCTAACTCACATTTATGTCTCTGCAGATGGGTCCAGAAATCACATATCCACATTTTGAGGTAGTCTGAGGAAGCCACACATCCAACCTTGCTGGATAAACCCTGCAAAACAGAAGGCAATGCTTATTGACATACTACTGCACTAGCACAGCAATCTGGTTTCTGGACCTGAGCTGGACTCACACTGACCAGACCAAACAGCAGAAAGAGCAGCTCACATCCATTTTTGAGTCCTGGAAATCACCAATCTCACCTACAGCAATCAGTTATGTTGAAAAATTACACCATCAGCTAGATATATCCTTTCTACTATCAAACATATGACTACTAACTCTGTGCCATGCAGCAGACTGGACTATAAGCTTCCCAGTATAAAGTTCAATTCAGCTGTTACATAGAAGTTTTTCTAAACTTGTTTTTTTTTTTTTTTCTCAAAACAATTGACTCTTTAAAAATTCCTATTGATACAAATTCTAAATGATGGATAAGAAATTAATCAGTTCTGATCTTTAGAAATTAGGCCTAGGTGGTATACCAAACATAAACACGGGAATAAAAATATAATGCTTAAAAGCAGTCTAAAGATAAGGGTTGTCATGTATAGTTAGTATGCAATACTTGACAAGAAAGGTAAGCATTCTATCCTCCAACAGTATATACATCTTTCTCTGACATCTCTAGTAAGAGGGAAAAAAAGGACAAAAAGACCAGTTCTGGGAGTCATCAGCTGCAATTATATAATGACCATGTACAGCACTACTCACAATCCAGATGAAAACTCAAGTTTTCTAAAGGTTGGAAAAGACTTTATGAGGACATACATCAAACACTGGAAGGCTTAATTTTCCCCTATTGTTATTTATTTCCTTTCTGCAGGCAATGTGCAAATCATTGCCTTAAGCACACCGGTGTATATACAATAATTAAAGGCAGAAAGAAATTCATCCTTCCGTGGTTATTTTGCAACACTTAAACTGGTGCAAAGTGCTTACAAGATGCAGGACAGACTTCTATGCCACCTCTGCATTTCTGTAAAAGTTCCCAATGCAGAGAAAATATTAAGATCAGCTAAGATTACCCTACACCTGAGACATACTTTCTGGCTACTCTTCCAATCATACAACATACCAGTCAGAATGCAAGCAGAACTTCCCTGGCAAGTACCCACAGTCGAAGTGCCATTAACTGTATGTTCTCCTCCTTAAGCAATTGCATTGCCAGTTCCCTCAGCACAGAAAAAAAAAAAAAGAAACATCTTATTTTGCCTTCATATATTTATGAAGGATGTCTAGATAATTAGGGGTTCACTAACTTGTTGCTGCATTAGTGTCACTGATTAATCATAAATTGCAGGACTAGAAAGTAATGAGTCTTGAGTTGTAAAATGTGGTGAAATAACATAATTTTAAAATTCAAGTTATTCTGAAAGTTCTTTTACAGTTGAACATTGCCATATACAACCAAGTAACCTTCCTGAGATGAATTACTAAATAACACATCCATCCAAGACTGTATCAGTGAAAAGTAAAGAGGGTCTGAAACTGATATAAACAGCTGTATCTAAAATACTGTCCTGTTAGTTGTAAGGACTTGCTAACACTAAGTGGGTTTAAAATTAATGCACTTAACTATTTTTACTAAAACAAACTCCCTTACATTATTCAAATTTCACAGACACAGAATTGTTCAGAATGTCATAACAGCACCTAGTCCAACTACTCCCTGCTCAAGCATGTCACCTCAAGCTACCTATCCAGGATTCTGTCTGGGCAGTTTTTTAATATCTCCACAGAAGGAGATTCCACAACCTCTCTGGGCAATCTGGTCCAGTGTCTGATCACACTCATAGCAAAAATGCATCTTCTATGTTCAGATGGAATTTCATGTGTTTTAATTGGTTCCCATTGCCCCCTGTCTTGTCAGGGGGGCAGACTGAGACCAGTTGGGCTCCCTCTTGTTCACTCCCTCACATGTGTGTTTACACACATTGGCAAGATCCCTCCTGAGCCACCTTTTCTCTAGGCTGAAGAGTCCCAGGTCTCTCTGCTTTATCTCATATAAAGAGACCCCACTCCCTTAATCATCTTTGCAGCCTCCTGTGGACATGCTCCAGTAAATCCATATCTTTTTGGCACTGGGGAGTCTAACCTACAACAGTACTCCAGATGCAGCCTCACGAGTGCCAAGCAGAGACGAAAAATCACCTCCCTCAACCTGCTGACAACACTCCTAATGCAGCCCAAGTACTATTGGTCATTTTTGTCATGTGGGTGCACTGCAGGGTCACAGTCACCTTGTTCTCCACCAGAATCCCAACATCCTTCTCAGCAAAGCTGCTTTCAAGATTGCTGGACTCCAGTGTACACTGGTGTCTGAGGTTATTCCTCCCAAGATGCAGGACTTTGTGATTCCATTTGTTGAACTTAATGAGAAATTCAATTATTTTAAATTACATTTAGTGATTTAGAGTTGGCATAGGAATGATCAGACAGACCACTAGATTTTAATCTCTAGGAAAATTTAAAGAATTTTAAATAAGAGAATTTGTTTCCCGTTAGATTAAATTCAAAATTCTATAGCAAGGCAGCTTAAACATTCTTTCTTAGCACGGGAATTAATGCAACAGTTGTATGAAAGACACTTAAGTGCAAGTAAATGTTCACAGTAAAATTCACCACAATATGTTTGGAAAGATTGATGTCCATGGATCAACTCCCTTTAGTCACTTCTTGTACTGGTCAGCAAGTGGAAACACCAGAGCAAGTAGAATCAAGAAGAGACAAGACACAGGGTACCTCAAGGTCATAGAATCATAGAAATGTC
>VWZY01005923.1:1631-14379 GCA_013399075.1 Chloroceryle aenea | reverse complement strand
TTTTTTTTTAAATGTATTTTACACAAGGGTGGGTTTTTTTATTATTTATTCATTTTTTTCTTTTAGCAATTTATCTGTGTGGCTGCTTGCATATCAAATACTTTAAGTTTTATTCTTCATTGATTAAGAAGATTGCCATTTTGTATAAAGTGTTCATATAAATACAACACAAGGTGATTTAGCATTTGAAAATGTCAAGTCTAAAAATTATTCTTCCTTTCAGTATGAGAGCTACAAATGCAGTCAATACAGCTCTGATCTTCCTGCCCCTTTGATGTCTGAGAAAATAAAAATGATGAATTTACAGTAAGTATGCCAAAAGCAAAAAAGTTCCAGTGTATTTATAAATTAAAGGGCAACCATTTAGATAAATAATGTTCCTTTCAATGTGAAGCACATTAAAGAAAGAAGACCTTTGCTAAATGCATTGAAAACTGATTTTCTCATGAATTTGCAATGTCTCAAAAAATTGGGATTTCTCAGTCTGAATTCTATTACCAACATGATGACATTCATTATTTCCTCTTTCTTTGAAACATAATTTGAATGAAAATTAGGCAACTCTCTAATATTGCTTTATGGTGTCATAATGTTTAAACATACTAAAGTGAATTCAAGAAAAGGTGTATTTTCCATTATGTTTTTAAAAAAATATATGATATTACACTGTAGATGACCAAGAATCATGTTTCTTCATATTAGCCTCTTAAGTTTCATAAGCCTGATTTGAACTATGAATTACTCCCAGTCCTATACTCTTCCTCCCACCTTCTGAAGGCCCAACATGAAAAACCAGAAAATTAAAAGAAAGAATAGGTGATTTTTATAGTTTCAAGTGAGTAGCTTTGACCTTAGTATAAATGCTACTATAGATTATGGATATCATTGTAGAGCAATGCTCATAAAGGCAGAGGAAATAGTTTGGACTTTCACTAAAGGTACTACTGATATTGATAATGTTATCTCAATCTTTTTTAAGATTTAAATTGGAGGACTACTAAAATGTGCGTATACTCTTTCCCCCCTGCTTTAGTGTAACTTTATCTATTCTACATAAACTGGTTTACTTTGCTTGTATCAGTCCTTTCCATCCACTGCACAATCATTAAGGAGAGCTATTTCAGTTCATTTAATTCCACTGTGACAGTTAAGAAAGAAGTGAAAGTTCAGCATAAAATTTGATTCTGTATTTGAAAATATAAGTACAGAACAAACTAGCAATAACCACTAAAAAGAGCTCCAGCATACACAAGGTAGTAAATAATCTCCTTTCCTTCTTACGATCTAGTGTCAGTCTTTTACTAGCATTGTAAATAGTTCCAAAAATCTCAAAAATTCTGATATTTTTAAAGATTACAATATTAGAGTGATCCCCTTGGGCTGGCAGAGACGGAAAGTCAGTAGAGTTGCTACACACACATGTTCATAACCACATGCACATTCACATATCCTCCAAGTACCATCTTGGCTCATCTGCTTGCCCTGCACCCCTGCCCAGATACCAGGCCCTCTTAAACACCTCACAGGCCCTTCATTCATCAGCTGGTCTAGCCTGGTGCTCACTACGAAACACACAGCATTCACACACTCATCCCACAGGCATCTCACACTCACAAATTCCCCTGGATGTACAAGCATTGACCTTACACTTACCTGACTGTTGGTTCCCCCTACCCATAGATAATCCAATTTCAGGTTTGATGGGGCATATGCACACACACCTGATGCCTCTGATGCATCTAGTTTGGGGAAGATGTAGATGTTCGTTCCCCATGCAGCAGCTGGCACCAGTTACTTGGGCAAGAATTTTAGGAATCTGGCCCCAAATTTTGTATTTTAAATGCCTGTCATTATACTTCCATTTCCTCTTCAGGAGTTATCTTCATAAAAGTAAGATTTGTCCTTTAATGATATGGCTCACTGTCTCTTTAGAAGTGATAGATTTCCTCTTACTGAATAAAAATGTTCTGAATTATTGTTTTGGTTTGATGTTTTGGTCTGTTTGGGGATTTTTGAAGTTACTTTGTGGTTAAACAGAACAAAGAAAAAGTTTACAGTTTATCTTCCTGTTTTGCTACATTTCCTTTGTATATGCTGACACACAGTAGGTTTACACATCAGTGATACTATACAAAATACTTTAGCAGATTCAAGACAGGGATTCAGGAGCAAGAAAGAACCTGTGATGCTACATAGTTGTTTTGTAACCATGAAGAACTAGATTGGTTTGCCACAATTCTATTGCTATGGTACTGTTATTATTTGCAGCTACAGACACACCTTTCACTAGTTTTAACATTAACAAAGTCATCAATTCTTGCATTATTTTTTAACCCTATTTTAAGTAAAATATGCAACTTTTAAGTATTTCAAGAAGGTGTAGGATGTTACGGTGTTTACTATACATCAGTCTTTATAGATAATTCATCCTCAGATTACCAACTTCCCTTGGCAGGAAACTTTCTTGTTAAATGTTCTTTAGTGACCAGACAAAAAGTAGCCAACAAATGAAGTATAAAAAAAAAATGTGTGAAGGATATGTATATTTAATTCTATAATTAATATCTTGTATATAAATACATATGCATATAAAAATATGTATATTTTAAAATATGTGTAGTAGATTAGTATGTTTGACACTATCTGCTTTATCAGCAGTTCAAGGTTTATTAATATAATAAGATAAATCAATTCCAGATTTTAACAGCACTTAGTATAACAAGTGATTTAGTAAACCAGCAAGTTAATTACAGGTTTGAGGATGACAATATTCACACTAACTGACAAGGTATCACAAACCAAACTGTGTGTACAGAAATATTTGGCCAATGAAATATATAGATTCCCACACTCATAAAAACAAATGCATAGAATCAAACACCTAGATAGGTAGCAAGGTGGGTAAAAGAGACCAGCCTATAGTCAAAATTTCCACTTTCAAGTTTAGAGTAAATGCAATGCATCAGCATTCCTTAACAGTCGTGAGATGAGTCTCGAGGAGATGGTAATGCCCAGGCCTTGCATCAACTTAGTCAGCAGATAGCCCTGAAAACCATCCTAACTCAGTGGAGGTGCTGGGGCTCAAAGGGTATCATTTTGGATTGCTATTTAGCAACATATATATATGTATATCGCTATTATATCCAAGAAAATTGACTTTTCTCAGGTATTTTTCAATTTGGCCTAACGCAAGTGTTACAATATTCTGATTTGCATATGACTGAAACTTAGTGGATCTTGGGGTCCTGATATCCTGTCTCTGGGATATGAGTCATGTACAAGTGTACCAGGTCATAAAAGGATTGGCTGATCATCCAGAACAAGGAGAGGAGTAGGAGCCAAGTGTGCTCAGGGGGTGCCTCAACACTCTGGTCCACTGCAGGAGGTAATTGTTATTACTGTCCCTAGAGAATAGGGAAAACAGGAGCCAGGAGCATTAAGGGGGTGCCCTAAGGATCTGATACACAGACTTTTCCAGTGGATTGCTCTGTGGCTCAGGGAGGGGAGTTTCACCCTGTATTGAATGGCCCACAAGTGGGGTGAGAACTTTACCACACAACATGGCTAAATACCAATGTTTCAACAGGCTTTTCTGTGTACTTGAGTATGCTTAATCAAAGCTTAATTTCATAGGGTTTGAATTTTCCTCAGCAGGTTTAGTAAAGACTGGGTGAAAGACATAATTCTCACATGGGTGTCCATTATTTGGAAACTCTGCAGCTTCTTAAAAGTACCAGTCCAGAATGTAAATTGCCAGGTAACTTTGTTCCGTATCCAATGCTTCAGGTACAGGCAGATTCAAAATTGAAGCAGTGTAGATGAGGAGAACAGGGAAGTAAGAAGTGGAAGCTGAAGACATGAAGACAAAGGATGCTTTAAAATAGAGCAAGATATTTGGGAACAAAGGTAGAAAGGCTTTTGAACAGAAAGGACTTAAACTGTTTTATTGTTTACATATCTGCATGTCTTCTAGTAGTTCTCTACAAATATCTCTGGAAATAACGTTCCTTCAGCTATGTGAATACAGTATTACTCAGGATGCATCTGAATTGCTTTCTCTGTACCTACTATAAAATTCAGGCCCCAAACCATGGAATTATTTACAGTCTGGTTAAATTCAGTCAGTATTACTTTGTCAGGGGACAAATGAATAACTATGTACAGATTTTTTCTAAACAACAACCTAAGTACCTGTGGACAAGAAATATGATTTTTGCATACTATACTGTAAAAGTTCCAACAATGGTTTAATACTAATCACAAGAAAAATAGTTATTGCAATTGAAAACCATAAAATCAACATCCTCTTCTTTGCTGTCATCCTAATTTATTCTATTAAAACATCTTCTTAATTTTAAAATGCAATCTGAACATAAATTCTGTCATTCAGAGCACAGACATCTTACATGTCAACATGAGAGAAAATTCTAGAGGAAATAAAAAACAACAAACAACTTTTCCATTATGAACATAGTTTCACAGGGGAAAAGTTCTCAACAGAAACAATATACCAATATTCCACAAAGAAAATGCAATAACTCTTGAAGTGATCTACACATTTATTTTTGCTCATTAGGGTGACCTATTCCCTGACCTGTGACACTGTTTCATTCTGAAACTAATGAGGAATGCAAAGATCTTCTTAACTCATGAAAATAAAATGTCTTTTAAACTCCAAGGTGCTATGTATTTGTTTTCTATCTGGAACCTTTCAGGATTGTTTCTTTCAAAGCTTCTTGAGGCAAACAAAAAGTACTCTTTTCTGTTGAAAAATAGTAAGACAAATACAGAAGTGCATAGAACACGCCATCACATTGTGCCGAATAATCAGCTAACTCTAACTTTCAAAAAACTGTGAATGGTATGAAAAAACTGATATTCTTAATTTATTTCTCCCCTCTGTTGCAATTTGCTTGTTTGTTTTAAATAAGCCACATAGGAAAAAAAAAAACTGCATAAAATTTGTTTAAATCTTAGTATTATTTCTTTTACTAGTAGTGTTCTCCAGTTGATGCATGCAGGTTCTGTTCATCAATCGTGGTCAAAGAATACCATATCTGCTCTACAAAACTACTCTATACTCACACAAGTGATCATTAACCATTGCATAAATTCTCTAACATGTCCACTGCAACCACTCTTGACTCCCTGACACATCTAAAATAAGGAAAGAACAAAGAAATTTCTATATTTTGAGTTAAACATTTCTAAAGTAAGTTTGTTCAATCAGTATGACAGCTGGACAACCTGGGAAAATGCCAAGGACCAAAAAGCAATCTGTGCATAAACTTTCCTCTAGTTACATTCATTTTACATTCAAATAGGAGATTGGGTACTACAATACTGAACTGAAAAGTCTATATTTCATCTCACCTGAAATGAATTAAGAGTATTTATGAGGACAAGAAACCAGGATTTCCCTATTAGGAATGAATGTAACTCTAGCTATGAGCTGTCAGGTACAGCAGAGTCAGTGACAATGAATATAAAATAGAAATTACCCAAGAACTTTGAAGGAAATTAACCAAAATGGGGGAATGAAGAATTTAATATCTTAGGAGATCAAATAAATCAATGTGTACCTGTGACTGATATTAATAATATGTTTAGTTCTGAACTATCATATTTATTGCCTTGGGATTACAATTAGAAGTCAATGTGCTGGTTTTGGCTCAGGTGTACTCATTTCCTTTATGATAGCTAGTATGAGGTTATGTTTGGATTTGTGCTGGAAACATTGGTGATAACACAGGGATGTGTAAATTACTGCTGAACAGAGATAACACACAGTCAAAGCCTTTTCTGCTTGTCACACCACCCCACCAGTCAGTAGGCTGGGTGTGCACAGTTTGGAGGGGACACAGCTAGGACAGCTGACCAAAGGTATATATCATAACTAATGACATCATGTTCAGCATATAAAACTAGAGGAAGAAGGAAGTGGGGAGACATTTGGAGTGATTACTTTTGTATTGCCAAGTAACAATTTATGTGTGATGGAGCTCTGCTTTCCTGGAGATGGATGAATTCCTGCCTACTAATGGGAATTGATGAATTAATTCTTTGTTTTGCTTTTCTTTTGCACACAGCTTTTGTCTCCAGTGAGAAGGTGCACAAGGAGCTGAGAAGTAGCATGGTGAGGGCAGCTGTTTTACCTATTAAACTGTCTTTATCTCAAGCTATGAGTTTTCTCACTTTTTATCTTCTGAGTCTGTTGTAGTTAAGGCCCGGCGCTCGGAAGATCTCGCGATGTACGGAAAGACAGGGACAGTTAGGTAGCCAGTAGCATTTGATTTATGACGCTAGCAGACGGATGTGATGTTGTAAACCTAAGCTATATAACGCGGTGTTACTCTGTAATAAACGCCGTTGCCGTCCACCACACTGGTGTAAGCGTGCAATAGGCAGGTGCGACCTAAGTTAGCTGCGTAGTTATAGCAGGACACCAGGTCATACATGTGGCTATCTGTATCTCTAAATCTGAGGTAAAGAAAAGCCACATGAGTCTCTCATCCATTGCAAAATGGGAGGAGTGAGTGAGCATCTCTGTGAGGTTTTCTGGACAGCTGTGGTTAAACCACAATGTTGTATTGCTTTTTAGCTTGACACAAAGTAGAGTTTCTTACTTCTAAATTAAGTGCTTCAGCATATGAGATAAAAATAAAATACTTGTTTCTATAAATCCAGGCTAATAAAATATTTAATTATTCCAGGGATCAAATATTTTTACAATATAAGAAAGTTTTACTGCAAGTTTTAATAATTCACTACAGTATCTGAAATGGATTCTATACTTTTATTAATCCAACCTTTTAAAAATGTGAGAAGAAATAACAAATAATATAATGACAATAATTTTTGACCTTGGTATATATTTTCCAGTAGACATTACAATGCATATATAGAAGGGGATTGTTTTCTTTTAAATTCAGAATTTATCCATTTTCATGACAAGTGACTCAGAGATCAACAGATGTATATTTAATTCCAATAATCCAGTAAATATTTATGAGAGTATTTAGTTTAACTAACCAGCATAGTCATGCAAATAGATAAACCATGACCAAACATTGTGTAGAATTTAGAAATGTTTTATTTGTTTGATTGTTTGTTTGTTTCTGTGATACACTATTTTCTTTTGAATAGTTGTAATTCTGAAAAAGACCTTATGGCTTATCTGAATGAGAAAACTACCTGTTTTTTGATAGTTGAAGCAAGTATAAACACTTTCTTCAAATATCAAAAAAAAAAGAGGAAAGAAAGAAAGCTAATATTGCAAGTTCAGGTGGTATGAAATAAGAGAAAGTGAAAATCAATACCTATGTTAAATTATATATAGTTACTAATAGGTCTGTAATGCTACGATATATGACATCTGGGATGAAATAGTTTTTCCATGAATCTTAACAGTGCAGTATAAACAGCTGTGATGCTTCCAAATTAAATAGGAATTTCCAGCAGAAGCTGTTCTGAAACTTGAGAATGCTTTGCAAAGGAAAAAAGAAGAAAAGAGAGAACAAAGAGAGGAAAAGCTTCGGAACATATTAGGTCCATATTAGGTCCCTGTTCAGAAGAATCTGAAGAAACAGAAGAATAGCTGGTTTGGGTTTTTTTGTGTGTTTGTTTGTTTTGGTTTTATTTGTTTGTTTGTTTGTTTGTGTTTTTTAATTATAAATAATATACCAAGATAAGGAGCAGGAAGTCTGAACTTCTGGATGAATTAAACACCAGACTGATTTCATAAGTTGTTTGGCTTTTTCTTTTAGCAAAAATTCTGTCCAAGAGAAAGGAGGTAAATATAACTATTTTTACCTCAGTTTTAAATCACTTTCCTTTTCTTGTCGTAATCATAAAATGCCTGTTGAATTACCTGGTGGTTTGAACTACCTCATATTGCTTTACTGACATAAAGTAGTATATAACAGATTATGTGGTGGATTGCCCTTGACTATATGCTATGTGCCAGCCAAAGCTGATCTATCACTCCCCCTCCTCATTGGGCAGGGGAGAGAAAATAGAATGAAACGCTTATGGGTCAAGCTAAGGACAGGGAAATGACTTAACATTTACCATCACAATTAAAATCAGTCAATTTGAGAAAATTATTTTTATTTATTTCCAATCAAATCAGTGTAGAATAATGAGAAATAAGAATTTTAAAACACTTTCTCTCATCCCTCCCTTCTTCCCAGGATCAACTTCACTGCCAAATTCTGCACCTCCTCCACCTGAGCAGCACAGGGGGACAATGAATGGGGGTTGCAGTCAGTTAGTAACACTTTATCTTTGTCACTCCTTCCTCCTCATGCTCTTCCCCTACTCCAGTGTGGAGTCCCTTCCATGGACTAAAGTTCTTCATGAACTGCTCCATTATATGTCCCTTCCAAAGGCAACAGTTTTTCAGGAAAGAACAGCTCCAGCTTGAGCCTCGTGCACTGCCACATGGACCGACAGAAACTTTCTCCAGCATGGACTCTCCATGGGGGTAGAACTTCCTTCAGGCTACATCCATGGGCTCAGGTATGGGATACTGCACAGTGTGGATATTTGCTTCACTGTTAACCTCCATGAGCTGCAGGAAAAAAACCTGTCTCACCATGGTCTTCAGCAGAGGCTGGAGAAGAATTTCTGCTCCAGTGATTGGAGCACCTCCTCCCCCTCTTCACAGATCTCGGTGTCTGTAGAGTTGTTTCATGTATTCTCACTCCTCTCTTCTAACTGCTGTGCAGAGCAGGTTTTATCCCTGCTTAAAAGATGTTATCTTAGAGGCACTACCACTGTCACAGACTGGCTCAGCTTTGTCCAACGATGTGTCCTTTTTGGATCCATTTGGAACTTGCTCTGTAGAACATGGGGGAAGTTTCTAGCATCTTCTGACAGAAGTCACCCCTGTAGACATCCCCACCTCACCAGCCCCACCACCAAAACTGTCATGGCTAAATAGAAACTTTTTTAAATGTTTCTTTTCTTTGTCTAAAATGAAAAGAGTGGGTTTAGATCATTATTTCCTCATTTCTGTCTCCTTCAAACTGTTTTTATATGCTTTATTTCACAAATATAGACAACCACAAGGGGAACACATGGCAAGAATAGTTGATATTATAACTAAGATTCTCATTAGCTCCAAGGTTTTTAGTTTCTGGCTGAGATGAACTTCTGAAGAAAGAGTAGTTATTTGTAACTGATTTATGAGAAAGTTATAATCATGCAACATGGGATGCTCACCTGTAGTAGCATTGTTGACGTAAAAAAATAGATTTGTCTGAGACTGTCATGGTTTTTAGATTCAGTGAATTAATTGCAAGAATCAAAAAAATGCATACATCTTCAGCACTAGAAGATTACCTTTAAATCTATATACTCATAGTAATTTATTTCTGGTAATGAACATGAGACAGCAGATCCTGGTTGACAAGACAGCAATAAGCTCTCAACCCAGTCATTCTCCAGTGTGTATTGATCTTGGGGATTGATCTGACTCAGGACTTTTCATGTGGACTTTCTTACCATCTCTTTTAAAATTCATCCACAGATTGCTAATTCCTACACTGAAAATGTAACATGGGGAAAAAAAAAAAAAAATCCTGGTGTCACTATCTACTCCCTTCCTCACAGAAAGAAAAGTCTCAAGAATACTTATAAAGGCCATGATGCTTCCTGAAGTTTCTTTTAAAAAATATGCTAGGTTCTTAGCTATGCAACAGCACTGTGTCCTGAAAGGAAGGCACATATTTCCACATTCTCAGACACTTGGGATACTTTCCACAGTCAATATAATAAATATAGTACCCTTTGGTCTATATATATTATCAGCAACATTTGAGGAGGAAGAGTTAATACTGGGCTCTTTAAAAGAGAGTTTACAGCATGTTTAGGTTTCAGAAGAGACAACATATTTTTTGTGCGATTTTTAGCATATATCTGAAACATGGAAAGCAAAGGCATTTCCCTGGCAGATACTGAGTTGCAGATTCAGTTGCCCACTAAGAAAATGATCCAGACAACCAGTGCATTTCATACAGTTCATCTAAAGCTGATAATAGTTTTCACTGAATCTCTAGAATTTAACAGCTGCAACCAGAGAATCAGTCACGGAATCATAGAATAGTTTAGGTTGGAATTAACTTTTAAATTAGGTGCAAATCATTATCACAACAATGCACCAGCAACTATATTGCACCAATCAAGACTGCCCATTCATAAACTAATCCAGTGACTGGAGATTCAAGGAATGATCGGTAAATGGCTCCCTGTTGGGAAATTTAACACCTGCAGGCTGGGATACTCACCACTATATCATAAGCTAACTCTGCAATTAATTCTTCAGATAGGTTTTAACTGTTGAGCACAATTTGATGTGTAGCTGAGTAACTATAAAAAAAAGCGATTTCTTTAAAATCTTTTTAGTTTCTTAGTCTTAAAAGACATAGTCTTAAAAGACTCGTAGTCTTAAAAGACTACTCAGTCAGTAAATACAAAAGTATATCATAGACCTGTATGCACATAGCAGAAAATAAATCATAGGAACAAAAAAAAACCAGCCAAATTCAACCAATCAAACAATCAAAAATAGAATATAATAAATTTTAAAAAGCTAGTAGGATGGACTCAGCTTTCTTTTATCTCAAGACATCTAATTACTGTCCTCTTTCTATGCAGTATTAAGGCATCAATGTTTCTATAAGGATTCTTATATCAATTTATCATTATATCATGTTTGAATATGTTCACAGTCCCCCTTCCTGTGTAAAATTATTTGCTTCCAGTGAGCTTCACTTGAAAAACATTCTTCTATCAAGACTTTTTTCAGTCTTCTTAATTTCACTTGCATATTTTGTCCATTATATTTTATGTCCAACTTTAATTAGGTTATATCATCTATTTTCAAAAAGACAGTTTGTCCTCCTGACAAATTTTCCCTAACTCCAGAGCAAGAATACTTGCTGTTTTCCGTGATGAATTTTGACATTCAGCTTATGTGGGCTTCTAGCAGAGCACTTATGTGTAACAGCCTCTGAGTTCCTTTTTACACTCCTTTTAAGGTAGTGATGTTTGTTTTTTTTTCGTTTGATTGGTTTGGTTTTGTTTAACTCTTGCTTATTTAGACCTCTTTCTTGAAAATGAATATCTGTGTGCTGGATTTGTTTGTTCTAGTCTCTCTGCCATAGTGTTAAATTTAACCATATTGAGCAGTTTAGCCTATAAGCTCTCGCATTAGACTCCATGTATTTAATCAAGAGAAGAAAAAAAAAAACTAAAAAAAAACCAAACCCAAACCCAAACAGAACACTGTCTTTGATTGCCTTTTTGTGGACAACTGAAATCTTTCATTATTAATGCTCACTGCTCAAAATTTCCAGCTGGTCAGTGGTTTCTGAACACTTTGTCTGGAGCAATGATCAGTATTACATTCTTACTTTTACGTTTTTACTATTACAGTAGGGGTTTCCCTTTTGCTAGACCATTTTTATGCAATAATATTTAATGCTATCCTTCAAATGCAGAGCTTCACTCAATACATCCTACTTCACTATTCCCATACAGGTGCTAGTCAGGCACCATTCTATGATACTAATCACTCCATCAGATCTGTGACACTACTATATCAGGATAGATGTTTGATGCCAAGCACTCTAGTGTTGCATTTTATTTGTAGGATGTCAGCTTTCATTCTGTTCAACACTAGTAAGTTTTACTTTCACCTGCTCACTCAATACCACATGCTCCAGTCAGTTGACATTTAGGTATCCAATTCGTCTTCCTTATGCATTGTAATAATTATTATGTTTTCCTCTTGGCCTTTTCAGAAACACATTAAATGTTAGTCATACATGCTTTGGTCCTGTCAACTCAAACTGGATGTTCTTCTGTTGCTGTCAATTTTTCCCAACTAACAATTCCCTGTGACCTTTTTAATTTCAAGTTTTAACTGTCTGGTTCCACCAAAATTAAGGCATAACCTTTCCTTCTAGATCAGATCTTCTTTCCATAGGTTTCAAGAATTTCTGACATGTGTGAACCTTTCCTTCTTGCATGATTATCTGTTCTATGTATGAGACTCCGTATCTCTATTTCTTAGACCTCTCATGTGCAACTGGTAGCATTTCAATTTGTGAAGGTCCTTAACTTCAGCCTTCTTCATAGCCTTCAGAGATAAACATCCAGAACATACCTCCTGTGTCAGTACTATATATACCTGTGACTAAGTGCCCCACCTACTTAACTCCTAAGGTGTAAAGCATTCATATTGAGTAGGCAAGTTATGACTCAGTCCTTAAAACTCAGTCCTTGGACTCAGTCTGTGTACTTTAGAATAGAGACTCCCTCAAAATTACCAAGAGTGCACACTATCCCTTCATCCAGGTCACGGATGAAGATGTTGAATAAGATTGGACCCAGAACTGACCCCTGGGGAACACCATTACATGCAGGTCACCAGCTGGACTCTGCACCACTGATGATAAATCTCTGAGCTCTATTGTTCAGCCAGTTCTCAACCCATCTCAATGTCTGCACTTCTAATCCACACTTCCTGAGTTTATCCACAAGGATGTTACGGAAGACAGTGTCAGAAGCCTTGATGAAGACAAGGTTGACAACATCCATGGCTTTCTCTGAATCTACCTATTCAGTCACACAACCATAGAAGGCTATGAGATTAGTCAGACATGACTTCCTTTTAGTGAATCCATGTTGGCTACTGTTGATAACCGTCTTTTCTTCCATGTGCTGAGATATGATCTCCAGA
>VWZY01005919.1:119471-178094 GCA_013399075.1 Chloroceryle aenea | reverse complement strand
TCTCTTTAATAAAAACTCACCTTGCTGGGGAGCTGCAGAGAAAGCGAAGGCAGTGCCTGGGAAGCGTTTGGCACCAGAGCACTGCACGTCCCTGCTCAGACAGCGTCTGCCTTCTTCCCCAGGCCACCACTGCCCTCCCAGCTTCACCTTATGCAGAGCAGGAGCACCTGAAAACTAAACCCAAAATTTTGCTCAGAGTGTTCCAGTTCTGAGCAGACTGTGCTGAGCCTCCAGGAAGGCCCAACACCTTCAGCCATTTGGGGAGCCACAGCACATGCTTCAGCTGGAAATTGATGTGCAGAGGGAGACAAACAAAGCTGTGGAGGGTGTTTGGCAATGCTGGATGCCACCAGTCCTCTGGCAATGTCTATCCCCCATATCTAGGCTGATAAGACTCCCATATCTAGATCACTGAAGAAGTGATCATGAAACATTCTGATTTTTGAATGTTGCCTCAAGGTGCAATTAGACTAATCCAGGTCTTAAAATTTCCCTATTGGCTGTGAAGGAAGCATGTAGGACCAAGAGATCTTCCTAGAGCACTATTGAAAATGATGGTCAGGTCTTCAGCATGTGTAAATGGTGCAGCTTTGCTGGCTGCACTGCTATCTACTGGTTGAGAGTGTAGTCATGCACATTGAAACCGTTCTTTACAGTGGATGTACATCAGGACCTGGTGTATTAACTATACGTTTAGAGTTGACTTCCATTCTTGAGCAATCCCAATGACAAATAAAGGCCAGGCAACGAGCAGGTTGAGAGCAGCGCTGCAGAGAAGGACTTGGGTTTTCTGGTTGATGAGAAGCTCAACATGGCCTGGAAGCGTGCACTTGCAGCCCAGAAAGCCAACCGTATTCTGGGCTGCATCAAAAGAAGTGTTGCAAGTAGGCCAAGGGAAGTAATTTCCCCCCTCTGCTCTCGTGAGACCCAGCCTGAAGTACTGTCAGCTCTGGAGTTTCCAGCACAAGAAGGACATAGACCTGTTGAAGAGAGTTCAGAGAAGGGCCACAAAGATAATAAGAGGGGTGGAGCCCCTCTCCTATGAGGAAAGGCTACGATAGTTGCGGTTATTCAGCCTGGAGAAGAGAAGGCCCTGGGGAGACCTTATCGCAGCCTTTCCGTACCTAAAGGGACTTTTTACAAGGGCATGTAGTGATAGCACAAGGGGTGATAGCTTTGAATGGAAAGAGGATAGATCTAGATGAGAGATAAAGGAAGAGGTTCTTTACTGTGAGTGTGGTGAGCCACTGGGACAGGTTGCCCAGAGACTCTGTGGATGCCCCAGCCCTAGAAGTATTCAAGGCCAGGTTGGATAGGGCTTTGAGCAACCTGGTCTAGTGGAAAGTGTTCCTGCCCATGGCAAGTGGGCTGGAACTAGATGAGCTTTAACACAAACCATTCTATGATACTGTGAGTCTTATCTGGTTGCTTCTGTTTATCACAATCTCAGTTTGGGAAGTGTGATTCATTTGCAATGCAAAAGGCATCAGAAGCTGTAAAAACAAATTGTTGCATGTCAAAGCTCAGATATGGCAATCAAGAATACTGACAAATTATTACCATGGAATAAAAAGTGTTTTATATTTAGTAACAAACACGGTAGTTGTCCTCTTGTCTTGATCATTGCTTACAGCAGAAAAACAGAAGCATTAAAGATAAAAGGTATCATTTATCTATTAGAAGGTGCATAGTCCCATGCAGTCTCCTTATTTAACTGTAAGTTTGTCATGGTTTAGGGTCAGGGCAGCCCTTTAGACCAATAACAGATGTTAACCACCCTGCCTCCCCAAAGGGAAAGAGAAAGGGAATAAGGGAGAAAGACTTTGTGATTATAAAAGGAAACTAGAACAGCTTTAATGAAAATAATAAAGCTAGAATATTTACAAACAGATACAAAACCAGTATCAAGACCAACCCCCCTGCTGGTAATTACATAACTGTCACCACTGATGCTGTGTATCAGGCACTGGGGGAGTCCCAGACTTGGCCCAGCAGCAGATGGGAGCTGTGTTCAGGAGCTGGATTCTGGTACCGGATTCAGGAACACAACGATTGGGATTGAAGGCAGAACAGACAGAGTCCTTCTTGGATGCTCCAAGGAAGGAACCAAGAGAGGATCTGAGCCAAGCTGAGCAAAGCTGGCAAAGCAGCCCAAGAGGGGAGATGAGCCCAGCAGCCCCCAGAGAGAGAGAGAGAGAGAGAGTGAGCAAGCAAGCAAGCTATAGACCCTCCAGATCCCTCAGCTTTATACCGAATATGACGTATATGGGCTGGAATCCCTCATTGGTCAGTTTGGGGTCACCTGCCCTGTCCACTCCTCCCTGCAGGTGCTGCCTTTTACTTTTCTGCACCCCCCAATGTGGTACACAGGATCCAGCAGTAGCCTTGGTCTGCACACCAGTCCTTGGTAGTAACTCTAAACACGGGGTGTTCTCACTGCCAGCAGCAGTCACTGCCTGTGAGAATAGGCTGCTAACTTCAGAAAGTGCAGATAGAAGAACTGAACTGAAAAGTAGAATCACTGAACAGAACCAGTTCTGTTCTCACTTAAACCAGGACAAAGTTGCATGCAAACAAGGGGCAATCCTGCTGCCAGAAGACATACGTTAAGGTAGGAGGAAGTGTCTGTTACAGCTGTTTGTGTATGTCATCTGGATACTTTCTTCCCATGTATTTTTTCAATCCTATTCCTTACTAGATTCCTACATGTTTCAGTATCTCATATACAATTGGTTCAGTCACTGTATGTTACCTAAACAGGTAGAAATATATGTTGTAATTAGGTAAAAGTTTAAAAAAAACTCCAGAAAGTCCAAACCAAAGTGCCATACAAACAATATTCACCAATAACCAAGGGAAGCAGAAGCACTTTGACTTCTTTTTAAGTGGTTCCCAAGAGGGTTGAAGGCACACATCACAGATACATATGATGGTCTCCAAGGCACCAGTGTGCAAATCTGAAGTGGGTGGGGCTGTTAAATCCTGTGCTCGGCCATTACTGCAAAGGTCTTTTACCTAATCTGGCGATGTTGTGACCAGTCCTTTCGCACTGCCAACTTCCTTAAAAAATACCAATGCCACAAAGAAAATGAACAACTTGCAGCAGCAAATAACAAAACTAAGGACCTGTTACCAGTCCTTCTCTTGCAAATGAACAGAACCTCGGGATCTAGTTGGGTTACTCTCTCCTTTGTTTTTTCCACCAGACTTACTAGAGAAGGAGCAGGCATACAACACAATTCTATACTATATCACAATAGAAAGTAGACTAAAATTTCAGGCTGTAGCAAGAATTATGTTCTAGACCCACAATTTCTCTATGATTGGTCCTCACTTCATCTAGGGCAGCTGTCTAGTGTGGGGTTTTGTGACACTACTGTCAAGGGTGAGGGATATCTTACCATTGGGTGAGCTACCCTCTGCAGATGTTTGTGTCTTTTCATGCTACTTCAGGAGCCAGACGGTAGGTTCAAACTGGTCACCTGAATTTTGGTAGGGTAAATGAATCCTACTTTAGTCCTATCCAACTGCTATCACTGTTGAATGTTGTACTCCTCTCAAGTAATATAGGAAAATATTATCCCATATGAACATACCTGCCATTACTCCAGATGTTCTTCTACATTCATGCCTCTTCCCAGCAGCCTGGGCTGGACATTGTGTTCATCTGCATTCAAGGTGGCCTCTTTCTTCCTCTGAGAGACGGTCAGCTGTATGTTCTTCCCAGTGCCAAGCGGCACTTACTGAGGTAGGACTGATCTCACTGTGGTCTTAGGTACAGCTCCTTGCCCTTACAAACAACTCTGCTGCATCAGCTTCTCCTAAGGTTTGCCTCCCCCCCAACATGCACTCACATATGCAAACACAACCATTTCTCTCAAAATTCTAGCAGGATGAAAAACTAAATCAAGGAAAAATAAAATTAAACTGAGCTGATTAATGCTGCTGAAATAAACATGTCAGAACACAACTCGGACTTCAGCTGAGCAGAAGTTCATTCAGCATAACTAAAAGAACATACCCATTTCTTCTTTACTTTCCATTTTAGTCATTCGATCATCACCAAGCACCACCCAAAGAACAATAAAATTTCTTATTTTCTACGTTAGATTTCTAATTATAATTAAAACCATCTAAAAATTTGGTATGTATCTCTTTACAGGGAAGGCTAAAGACAATTAAAAAGCTGAAACATACTAATATTCATAGTTTATTGTATCCTTTCATAATACTGACTAGAACGCCAGATTTAATAATATTGGATGCAGGTATAAAAATAATCTAATCCTTAAAAATTATATTTTGCTTCTACAGTACTGCATAATTAGTGGAGGCTGAAAATATGATACAACTTTAAATAATACTGGTTTGGAAAACATCCTCAGAACGCCAGTGACTTGGAAGCAAACATTCAGAGATACAGGGAAGGAAACAGGGCAATGTCAAGAACATAAAGCACGTTTACAATCAGGTTGATAAAAGAAGCACAAACAAATGCTGAAAATTTACCTTGTGAAATAGAGCTCACAAACATGAGCTTTATTACTGCAATTCTGAAAGCTGCTCAAAGAAACCATCATGATTTTACACACCAACTTTTACCTTCTGTTAGGAGAAAGTCCTGTAGAATTTGACAGGGTTTAAAACAAATGTCTGCTAAACTCCTAACAGAATTTTCTTTAAAAAAAGGAAACTATGAAGCATTTATTCTGTTGGTTGGTTGTTGGTTTGGTTGTTTTTTTTTCTTTAAAGTAAACCCACCCTAGCAGATTTTCTTTGAGGCCTTTTGTGTCAGGTGCACTCTATGGCACTGCTCGAGAGAAGTAATCAGCTTTTACTGTATTCAACAGGACTTTCCCATGCAGGATTTTGCAGATCTGAGGGCTGCCAGCTGCAGTCAGTAACCCAAGCAAGTCTCCCACCCATTCTAGCATTTTACCAGAATAAGACCAAGGAACTCAGCAATTACATACCACTTTTCAGGAACATCAGGCACCCTCATCAAGGATATGACACATTTGCAAAGCAAACTACACAGAGAAGAAGTGTCATCCCACATACAACCTTACAGTAAGTAAGTCACATTCACTTTAGGCATTTACTTCTGCAAAATAAGTAAGCATATTCCTTTCCTGTTTTTTTGTTTGGTTTGGATTTTTGTGTGGTTGTGGGTTTTTTTGTTGTTTGTTTGTTTTGTTACTTCTTAGTCCTTCATAGATTTATGTCCTGCTTTTCAATTTCAGCAGCTCAAGTGAAGGAAAAATTGAATACACATTGCAAAGCTCCTGAAACCCTACAACCACACATCACATAGCCCTTTTGAAACTGGGTGATCTTGCTTCATTTCTGAATGGACAAGTAAGAGTGAACTGAAGACTAGTTCTTTCTGTGACTGCAGGAAGCTCCTCTACATCCCTAGAAGATTTTACAAGATAGGAAACAGGCTGGATGATCAGTAAAACAACTACACAAAATTCACATTCATTCTCTTCTCAGAAAGGTGTTTCAGATCTTGAAACTGTTTTGCTCAATCTCACATAATGCAGGTCCTGTTACAGTAACAACCATACTTTAGAAAACTAAATACAACATGGAAAGGCAACAACAGCATTGCAGAAATAGGCAAAACCCAGAGCCATGGGAAAGCATGTACTACACACAGGTGCCCCTGATAGTGGAATAACTCAGGCCTAGAAAAAAACATCATGAGAGTTATCCTGGTCACTGTAATGGATGCTGGGTTAGATCTCTGTGTGTAAAAAGGAAAAACATTAGTCAGCATAGGAAGAGTATTTAAGTAAAATGCATCCATTCTTGTTAATTTAAGGAAGAAAACTAAAGATTAAATATCACTATAAGTGAATGAGAAGTCCAGATGGCTTTGGAACGGATATGGCCATTGACCAGGATTAGAGACAAGTCATGGGGAAGCACTTGGCATGTCTGCAGCAATGTCCAAACCCACTCTGCTGCTCACTCAGTCGGGTCCCAGCAAACAACCTTCCCACGTATTGGCACAAACAATTTCACAATAACAAGCACCTCTCTCTGACTGCAATTTATTGCTGTTTTTAAACCCTTTTACTACCACTCACTGTGGAAGCAAATATCTTTTAGATATTTAGATATTTTTAGAAGGCTGGACCACGACAGTGGGATATATGGGAAATGCTGCAACAGAAATGAGATTCATTGCTGCTGGGTTATCCAGTGCTTTAAATGTGGATGGCAAAGGGCATCAAAATGCTCCTGTCCTGTTTTTACCTCATATAGCCCAATTCAGTGCTGTGAGATTTCAACAATACGTATGAAGCCCCTGATTTTTTCAGTGCAGCTGAGAGGGGTGGCCAAGGCAAGCAGTGGTGCATGGCAGGGACATAGGAAGGCTGTGTGTATGAGCCTCCCTTTTGAATGCTTCCTCAAATCTGCATTTTGCTGCTCTGCTCACTGGGGCTGTCACTCCAAGGCTGGTTGCCAGGGGCATTTCTGTGGATGAGGGGTTTTTGTCAGCACATCTGGCAGAGCATGAGAGCAGCAAATGTATGCCTCACGCATCTTTTCCCATCAAGCAACAACATAGCATTTTTTCCAAAGTTAATCAAAAATACACCTACACACCACCCATAGGCTCTTGCCGACTGCTCCCCTAGTTTTCCACAGCAGCCAGAAGCAAGAGCAGATTTCTGTGTGGTGTTACTGTAATTTTTCTTCCTTTCCCCACACCTGGCTGACCACTTGCATCCTCTTTACAAGAAACATACTAATTCTATCTTATTCTTTCAGACAGTAAAGAGCAATTCCACTTGGCAAAAACATACAGTATGCTCAAAATTTGCAAATTGGGGTAGCTAAAAGTAATCTTCATAGTCTGAGAAATTAGCTGCATTTATTTAAACATCCTATGGGGTGTTAGGTACTGAACAGTGAGCCATCCACACTTGGAAGTGGGCTTAAGGGCACCTGAAGACCCCTCTCGCATTTGACAGTGACAAATCTCGCTCCACTGCCAGACAGTGCTTAGTTTATGGCAGAGGTAGACAGAGAGAAACCCAGTAGCAGCTTTAACAGAGGCAAGCTGCACAGAAACAAGTGCCATCCCTGCCACGGCCAGGCAAGCCCATTGCTGCTGGAATGTGGTGGTAAATAACGGCAGTAAAATAACTGTCATGAACTGCAACGAAACACACTTCACTGCACCCACCCCTTCTGCCCTCGTGGAGCTGGGAGTTGATGGGGCTTGGCTGAAGATGGAAGCATCACAGCACAGGGAGTGGCTGGGCTGGTGGAAACCAACTATCTGCCAGCTTTGCAAAGACTTCCTGGTTTACTGTGTGGGAAAGCACCTGCACTCATCCCAGTGCTGACACCTGTTAAATCCTCTCCCACCTGTTGAGTGGGGCCTCCTAGGCCACCACAGAAGGTGCTGCAGGTCAGGAGAGATGCTCTTCCTTTTCCTGTGGACTACGCATTGGCTCTGGGACTTCTTTCTTACAAAAGCTAAAAGGAAGGACAGGCTGCAATGGATATACTCTTATAAGAAATTTCCCAATGTACACCTCTCTATCAGAGAGAAAAATTCAGTGCAATAAAGTTCACTCTTTGGGAAAAGGCCAAGTTTTGCTGTCCTCGCTCAGAAAATCCTGCTGGGTGGGTTTACTGAGACCCCTTCACTCCATATACACCATGAAGAATTTGAAGATCATTAAGAAATGAAAACTAATTACTTGCAAACTTTTGTGTGTTCTCAGTTAGGAACAGTCCAATCTTATTTCCACTAAATTTCCTTGCAAATTGCTGTGAGATATAGACCAGGAATTTTGTTCATATAATTCATGCTACACTTTATATAGAATGATTCATCTGCAGTTGGTATTTCTTACTTTTGCCCTTTGTACTTAGTACAGACAGGAACATTTCCCAGTATTTGAACTCTTCAATCTATTAAACATATTTGCCTATAAGTGTGTGCCTAAACTCCTCCTTATCTGACAAGATGCTGGCATGTGACTAAATCATGTCATCACTCCTGGGACACTCTTCCTTTTTGCTCAGCTGCTTTAGTAAACAGGGTCAAAGCCCAGTGCTCCCCAATACACTATGGATTTAGATTTAGCACGAATCCCAGCTTCTCCCTTTCTTTTGTAACACAGACAACACCCTCCTCCATACCATGGGAAATGCAGACCTTTCTGTCCTGGGCACTCCCAAAAACAAAGGCAACTCGCCTGCACAGAAACAATGCTGCCAATGTCTTTTTTGAAGGACCCCATGGCACACCAGGCTCAAACCCTTAGTTCACACCATCCAATGGATCCTGTGTAATTAAAACATTGGCTGCTAACGAAAGGGAGAAGAACATCATTCATGGAGTGGAAACACTGATCAGCATGGTGGGGAACAGCCAGTTCTTCTGCTTTATGTATTACACTATTTTGGATACTGTAACTAGATTTTTCCTTAAATATAGCTCCTTAGCGCAGCTGTACTTCCCATAAGCATCCGTTCATTTCCTCCCTACAGTTGAGATAATCTGGGTACAACCACCTCTGAGGTTGATTATGGATCAGACAGGCATGAAGTTGCCTGCATTGCTGACCTAAGATCATATAAGTACAAAGAATACTGTCCTAGGCATCCTTAAAGATCTGCTTTTCTGCAAGACCACACTGCTGTTTCTACATAGTAGATAAAGGGTGAGGCATAAAAAGACACTGCATTTGTGTGCTATGGCTGGTGCACCAAACTCTGTCTTTTCAAGTACATTTGTGGTGCCTTTCCTGGCCTGCAGTTTTGAGAAAATAGAAGTAAATGAGCAGGGAGCAGAAACCTCTGAGGCAGCTGATGACTGCCTCATACTAGCTCCCCTTCCTCTGGGTAGCTGTTACTCACTTTTGATAGGGAACACAACAGCCTTCAAAGTGCTGAGAAAGGATATGGGGACTCACAGCATCTGTAGGACACACATACTACTATCTGCTCCTCATCACTTCAGGTTTACTTCTTGGGAGGAACCACACATCAGCATCTGAACTGTGGTTCTCACTTAGGGTTAGGCACTTTGGGGGATGGATCCCATGGCCCTTTGTGCTTCAGTCAGCTGAGCTACCTTATGAACTTACTTATAGGCACTGTATCTTTTTGAGCACTGTGTGAGAGAAGAGAATATCAGAGCGTATGCCCCCTTCAATGAAACTGGCTTACGTAAGGCCTAGGATGTGATGGGTTAATGGATAAGGAATTGTGCTATTTGTTATCCTCATACAAGTAGTCACCTTGAATTAAAAGCACAGCCACAATCAGGGTGAGGATCCAAATGTGGATCCTACAGTTGAACAGGGTTTGGATGACTCAACACTGCAATAAAGATAAGCAGTAAATATACTTCACTAATAAAGTTTCTTCCAACACGCAGCTCAGGTCAGAACACAGTCCATGAGCTTTAAATCCAATCTTTGGTGAGAAGAGTAATAAAACTTACATTCTTCAGCTTTTGCCAAGGCGCGTAATATTAATTAACACACCTAGGCGAGGAAACCTGCCTGCTCTGAATCAGTCGAAACTAGGACAGAGAGAAAGCAAAGCACTTCAATATAAGTGATCTTTGCTCCACTAGGATTGAAAGTGTCAAGCTTTTCTCTCCCTTAAATGCACCTGACCACAGTGAGCCTTATTTTGCCATGTACTGCAAATCTCCACAGCTCCTGCAGAAGTTGAGATGGGCTTAAAGTCTTCAAAACTGTCTCACCTGCAGTGCCCAGAATTCAGGTTCCACCAGACAGGGCTATACTATTATTGCTCCTTCCCAGATTCCTCATAAGGCACATGCTGAATTCCCAGCTCATCTTTTTCTTCCCAGTGGGCAACCGTTTAACATTATACTGCTGTTTCTATAGGCATTTAAATCCCTGCAGGGAAACAGCGCCCCATAAGATCCTACACATAAGCACTGTGATGACATGTAGTGCCATTACTTCTGAACAACATTGAACAAAACAACGTACTCAGACCCTTTCCTACACACAGGAAGTTTTCAAAGTGGCACATAGGATCAACTGTGTCTTCTTTCAGTTTAAATTGCAGTGGTATGACTAACTTTCCTGTAATCCTTGGAGACAAACCAGGAATTCAGACAACGTTACCAGGAAGGAGCCAACGTTACCTTCCTTCAGGAAGGACCCAGCTATCTGAAGAACTTCTACCAGTAAGAAGGTAAGGGACAGAGGACAGGCCAGCTTCCCTGTCACGTACAAACCAGAAATCAACGCAGCAATGTAAAAGGGAGCGGACAAACGTTCCCTACCAATAACAGTTGTACAGTGAGTATTTGCATGAAGGTTGGCTAAGAAGACAAGCACAGTCAACAGCGAACAAGATCTGTAAACAAAACACTCTCTAGTGGTATCAATGCAGAGTGCTGGGCACAGTTCATCTGTCTGTAGTGATCCATGCTTGCCATGTAGCATAAAGAGTGAAGAATCAGCACAGAACAAATCTGGAGTACGTGTTCACTTCCATCTGGGTATTTTAGTGATGTGCACCTCGAGCCATTGCCTCCTCCTCCTCCTATCTGCTGCTCAGCAAGTACAACCATTCCTCAGGGCAGCAATGCTCATCATGAAGTTCAAAGTCCTTTCTGTTAAACAGGAAGAGGAAGATTGATGGGGGCTGAATTGCCCAGAAGACAGATTGTACCTGGGCATCAAGGGCAACAAAACTGTGTCAATCTTCCACTCCCTCTCCACTCCCTGCTAAAAATAGTCTCTTCTTCTGGTTTCATCACTAATGAAGGATGGATTGTATTGTCCAGGGTAGATGCATGAATGTCGAGATCCAGGCAAACCAGTGTAGGGAGGATAAAGTCCATTTCTTTCCAGTTCAGGATTTCTCAGTCCAGTTGGCTGTATCAGCAAAATAAATAAATTTTAAACAAGGGTCTTATTCTCACACCCAAATCCTCTTCAGGGACAGCCTTACTACATTTCCCAGCAGCTATTTCAGTAACTAGAAGGAACAATGTCATCACTAATGATGTCAAAAACCTCGAATGACTTTTGCTGTGGGAGTTATGCATTGCCTGAAGGTATACTGATGCAATCTAGTTTCAACATCTAGCCTAATCAGCAGACTAAAGTTTACCTGACTCTACCAAGCACAGCATAAATACATAGATAATTTTTAATCCAAGAGAACTGTGCTGATGAGCTCACGTATTGAAACACTCTCACAAAAAAAAAGGATATTGTCCCTGAGTCATCCTTAAAGGAAATGCTTCTAGAAAATCAAAGTTAAGTCTCCTGCTTTGAATATTACCTGACAGTGCTTTTCTCATTAACCTTACTTACTCTCCCAACACAGGCATTTGAATTATATGTCAAATACAAAGTGACCTGACCTTCCTTTCTCTTCCCTTCTCTTACTTAAGTAAATCTCCCGGGGACATTTGGTTGAGGAACTCTGATGTCTAAGACCAAGACTGTACAAGCCTTTCATCCAGCAAACAACATCAAGCCACTTGGTTTGATCTGTTACAAAGCAGACCCATACAAAGCCCTGATCACCTACTGCTTGCTAAAAATCTCCCCTTTCTAGCCACCAGCATAATAAAAGTCTTAAAACAAATGGTTAGGAAATGCATTTTGATTTCCAAATCTCTCATTCTTCTGGAAGCAGGAAGGAGGATTCTTTCCATTCATGCTGTGAAACCCAGTAAACTTGCTTCCTGGAAAACTTAAAATGCAAGCCAGAAAGAAGTATTGCTCGATGCTCTCTGCTCTGGAAAGCAGGTGTTGGGAGTGTGTGATTTGGGTGAAATCCTGCAACCTTTGCTCACGCAAGTAACCCACACACACCTTAAGTACATCCAGTATGTTGTTGCAGATGAGCGACAGATGATACACTAGCATCACAGCTCCAGATACAGACACTAGCAGATGTTACCAACCAAAACAGCAGGTCTTGTGCTTGTGTCTTTCTGTGCCCTACACAGCCTATTACTCCTCCACCACTTATTTCCTGACATTTGTTCCCTCAGAGCTGAAGGGATGCTCCTTATGCACCCTTTCTGCTGCAGGAATGGGCCTGAACCCTGGAGAATGGAGTGGAAGAGGGGTCCTCAGTGACCAGCATCTTCCCATCTTGGGGTCAAGTCCCCCAGGCAGATGTCTCAACCTTCCAGCATCATCAGTGCAGGTGGAAGGGAGAAAACTACCCACAGGGATCCCTAGCAGTCAGTCCAAATCCTTTAACTATCCTACTCTACTCCAGGATTGGGATTTTGGGGCATCTACCAAAATGTTACTTAACATTTCCCTGGCACTCTTCCTAATGACATCTCTTCCTGATATTCACACATCTAACCGCTTGAGTCTATAGGACTCCCAATGCCTTGCTGTCTATGGAAGTCATTTGCTTTGCTCTTTTATTTTGCAAGAAAGGGATCTGTACTTCTGAAAATGTGGCACAAAAACCAGGCACAAAGGGTTAATAGTTAAGCTATGGATAGATACCGAATAATACACATCTGTCATCTGCAAGAGGTTCTTGGTACTTCCATTCTCCTGCATCTCTATGGTCTCTCTGCCCCACTCCTGTGCCCGGGGGTTCTTCGGATATTCAGCATACGGTGACATCTGGAAATCCCCACTCTTGAAAATGAGTTTACTTATGTCATTTTTATTCTTCCTGTTTATAAGATAATGAAGGAAAGAGAAAACATACAACTTAACCTGCTATCTTGTATGCACTTCTGACACGATTTCAGGAGATATATGTTATGAACCTTGACAGGAAACAAAGATTACCTCAGAAGGGCTACAGCCCAATCAGCTTCAAGGCAAAATCAGATACAAGGTCAGATCGTGCTACTCAGGCATTATCTGGCAGGATTTAAAGGGGTTTGAAAACTCCAGGGTTGGAGATGGCATTACCTCTCTGAACAATCTGTTCCACTGTCTTATTGTCCTCTTGGTGAAAGAGTTTTTCTCTACACTCAGTTTGAACCTTCTGCCTGTTTTCTCTTAAAAATATGTGCATTCACCTGAGCCAGTGAAAAACTAATGGAACTCTAGGAAGAAAGAAAAATATATGGGAGACTCCATAGTATTCAAGTCTCCAGGTGCTCAACTATAGCACTTCTAGGCAGTATATTAATTCCTAAAAAAGAACTCTTGCAAGGGCCAGGTCTGAATTACCCCAAATGCCCATACATGACTACCATGTTGCATGAGTGGACTTTATCAACACTTGTAGTTCAAAGCAGAGTACCTTCCAGGGAGTCACATAAACTGCCAAAAGCCAGGACTCATGAGAAGATCAGTTCATCTCTGCAGAGATCTGCACTCCTGAAGCCTGGAGGTCTATTGCCTATTATACCTCCGGCCTAGGGCTCAAAACATGGGAGAACAAGTGCACAACACTGTGCCAACTAAAACACTACCACATAACCCCTGGAAATGTTTAAGACCAGGCTGGATGAAGCTCTGAGCAACCTGGTCTAGTGGTAGTTGTCCCCAACCATGGCAGAGGGATTTGAACTGGATGATCTTCAAGGTCCCTTAAAATTCAAGACTTTGAATCTATGATTCTTTGCTACTGATAAATTCAGCTTCTGGCTTTAATTAGAGCACTTTGCAATCCTATATTTGGGAGCTGGACTGGGGGGAGAGGATGTTACTGAAAGGCAACCCTTTCATGATATATAAATCAAGAAGCAGAGCTTCCTCAGCAAGCACATCTTGCCTCTAGCTCAAAGCTACCTGCTGTTACTGGAACTACATGTGTACACACGTGTGTGCATCTGAGAGGTAGAGACATACAGAGTGAGTGTACATGCAGGACTTGTCCATAAAGGAAAAAGAAAATAGCCTTAAAAAGACTCAAACACCACTTTAGCAATGGACAGCAACCCTTTCTGTTGTCTATAAACTTCTCCTTTCTACTTAGCACGCACTTTCGAAGACTGCTCCCTGGCTTCCTTAATGCTCTGAGTAAGGACAACACCTTTGCCTCTCCATCCTTAGAGGATGATTGCCAGGAGAATCCTTAAGAGATGCACCATTCAATTTTATAGGTTGGATGATGGGGGTGGGGGGAAGATATACCCCAAATGAAAGCACTTTGGTATCTTTGATTAATCCACTTGCTTAGCTACCTTAGGTGTTAACCTATGTTTTGGTCCTTCACAGCTCACATGTGGAGCACTAAGTGTGGTGTAACCCACTGAGAGGATGCCACAGATGAGCCAGGGCTGGCAGTGGTACCTACCGGCAGCAGGTGACAATCAGTGCTATGCCCATGATAAGCAGAAGTCCTCCTCCCGCAGCCGCGATCACCACAGTGATGAGCTGATATGCTACAGAGAGGAAAGACAGAGACTTGCTTAGCAACAGCTATGGGCTTGTAAATACTAAACATCCACAGACCTCATGCAAAGGGATTAACTGTTTATTTCCTATCTTCCCACCCTCTGTAAGAAACACTGCCTCAAAATTTCAAGTTAAATGGATGGAGTTGGGAATTTCCTGCTGGAGGAAGAATAAGCTCTTTTTTCCCTAGGGGATGGATTCCCTTCACTGACTGACAGGTCAGAATAATTCAAACAATACTTCATGGATTCAGCTTTGAATAGCTTGCTTCAAAAGTCCCCACTGTATGTTCTATCGTGACAGAGTATCCAGAGAAAGAAGATCTTTCCTTAGCAAATAATATTGTCAACTTCGTCAAAGGTTAGCAAAATAATTTTCAAAAGAAAATGAAGAAACAAAACCCACTGAGCAGAACATTCCTTCTGCTTTTTAGAGTCATTTGCCATTATTTGTTTCAAATTTCCCATTTCTGACACTGTGGAAATTGCAAGAAACAAAACTCAGTACTTACGGTTTCCACAGTTGAATCCACCTAAGCCAAATGGACAGCTGGCAACAGAAAACAACAGAGAGTTTCAGTGGCTTAGTTGTGCCAACAGGTCACCACAGCAACACTAAAAAGGACAGTGGGGTAGGAGGAGGGTGGAACAGTTACCATACCTCACACAGGTCTCGTTTTCCAGCTTATATCCATCTTCACAGGCTAGAAACAGACAAGAGGGAGGACATGAGCATCACGTAGTGGTTGGTGCAAGGCAGGTATTTCCCACTGCAGATCCTCACGGCAGCTTCACCGCAAGCCACCCTGGGTACCAACAACTCAGCCTGTGCTACTGGCACAGCAGGAACAGGGCTCACTCTGATGTGACACAATATCTCCTCTGCTTCAGGCAAAACACGGTGCACTTAAATTCACCTCCCACTGGCTTTGAAGGGACCATTACAGGGCTTCCCGGCAGCTAGCCCAGAGCCTGGCACATGGTGGACAGCTGGTAACAGAATTCCCAGAACTTCTTCTCGCCCAAATGGAACCTCACTGCACACTTGCATCTCTTTGCACAAGACGGCAGTGTAAAAAGTCTTCAAGTGCCTCTAGTGTTTGTTTAGAAATGTGCTACTTTAGCATCGATGCACATTATTGATTACTTTTAAATGTTAGCACTAAACCAAAATCTTATGCAAACACAGTCAGGGTAACCCAAAGTGGTATGTGATATTTTGCCTCATGTCAGCTTTTTTAACTTGTCTTTCAAATTTGCTAACTCCAATTTTGAAATACCGTATTTTACTATAGATTACTATAGATTTACTATTTCACTATAGATTAGAAACTAAATTTGTGTCTAAATAACCCAGAAAACTGCTTTGTACCAAATGTTGGTGAAAAACTGAAACCATCAATTCAAAATAAACTAATTTCTGTGCTTATGAACAACTATCTGAGAAAATTATACTACCCTTCCAATGAGCAACAAAGATTGTCCAAAGCATTGGACATACAATTATAAGCTTCAAATTACTGATAAGTTTTTCTGCTGCTTTTCGCAGAGACAGTGAAGGTGGTTGCTCAAAGACCTGAGTAGGAGTGACACGGATGGAGTCGCTTTGGGCAGAGGGACAAGCCAGGGCCAGCACATGCAGCGGCCCTTGGGCATCTTGAAGATATCACCCAGGGGTCTGGGAAACCCCTGCAACACACTTCACAGGGAATAAAATTATAAGATTGTAAAGTTAAAACAAAAATGCTCATGGGGTTTTTTTTCCGCTCCAATACCATATGCCTAAAAATGGTGAAGCAGCAGCTCTCAGGCCCTCTTGCCTTGCTCTCGAACCATAGAGAAACCCACAGCTGAAAGCTCAGGTGTCCTCTAACCCCAGCAAGCATGAGGAAATCTGTGGGGAGAGGAGGGGGCTGCCAGCAGGTCTCAGCTCAGCCACAGCAAAGTCCTCTCCTCCTCCTCTGCTGCTCCCAGCACACCAGATGCCTTTTCCCCTACAGCACAGACGACAACTCTGTTTTCAGAAACAGCACAGGAAGGGGAAGAAGGAAGAAAAGGAGGAGAAACGAGTAATGATGTCCATTAGGATGGGCAGGCAATATCCTAGTAAACCAAGAGAGAGCACTAGTATTCTGCCTGGATTCAGAAATTTATGGCTCTTCCAGCATCAATAACAAGTGATATTGAGGCCAGCAGGGAGCAATGTGACTGTGACCTCCCCTTTATAATACAGGTCAGAAAACTTCCCTAAATTTAATTCCAGTTTCAAATCAAATAGCTGAACTGGAGCTCCACTTTAGAGAGCCATCCAAGATTGACTTTAATATTTTCAATGACAGAAATCAACCACAATCCTGGGTCAGATGCTCATGAATTTAATTTCCTCAGCCATTAAAAACATTCACCTTGTTTCTGGTCTGAATTATCCCAGTGTCAAATTCCAGACTTGGGATGTTTACTTGCTAGACTGGAAAAGGTTATATGATCACCCTTCTCCTCACCATCAAGTGACTCCTTTGCCTTTAATAAAGCTAAATTCACTGAGATCTTTGAGTCTCCCTGGTTGTTTCAGGTTTTCTCTGAATGCTCAAGAGGTTCTCTCTCACTCTTTTGATTTCTGGTTCCCAGAAAGAGATGTCACAAGGATAACAAAACTTCCCCTCTGCCTGCCCATGCCCCCTAAATGCACCCAGGGACCATACTAGCCTTGTAAACCAGAGCTCTTCTTGACCCAGCAAGCCCTTTTTGCAGCTCTGCCCAAGTCTCTGCTTTCCAGGAGAAGCAGCCCACAGTGTGCCTGGCACACTGCTCTTGGATGCCTGGCCTTACTTGTGGACATATTGAAACACTGTTTGCCTATATGCCATTTGCTAATCATCTCACGTCACTCAGAGTGCCTTTCTCCCTGCAGGGTGTGTTGACGCAGGTGAGCGATTCACTCACATCATGGTTATTGCAGCTCTAGGCAGACTTGCTATAGCAATTGGCACCAACAATGACAGGGGTGACATGATGTCCATCATAGCTGATCTTGCACTCCTTCCTCTTGCCTCTGTTGCCCCACTACTCCTTCACTACCTCTTTCATTCCATTTATACCCCAAGAGCTGGGAATGGGGAGGGTGAGGGTCTTTATGTAGCCCCCCTTGCTGCATCTCATCATGATGCTTTTTGCTCTGTATTAGTTTTTCTCTCTAAGATGGTTTCTTTGAAGTCAAGGAAATGATCCTAGATAACTGGGCAAGAGTGAAAAGCCTTGGTCAACAGCCAGGGCAAGGGTAGTAAATCCAGGTTGCTCCTTTCACCCACTAACAAAAGCAGGCTGAAAACATGGAGCAAATGTTCTATCAAAGCAAGCCACAAGATCAGGCAATAAAAAAGAAAAGATCCTGAACATGCATCTCTCTGTCTTACTTAAACACTCAGTGCTTATATCTTTTCCTCTCCTGCCTTTTCCTGCCACTTTGCTTTCTCCTCTGGCATCTTTCCTGCTCCTTTGAACATGTTCTCAGGAGAGCTTACGCTGTCACACTCACTCGGCAAGCTTTCAAACATGAGCAGGGAACAGAGGAGAGGCTCAAGTGTCAGGGGCCAAGCAAAGCTATCAAGCTGTGCTTTTCGACTCAGGATTCCTTTGCTTTTGCCTTCCCAAAAAAGATTCAGGGGTCTCACTGGAAACCAGCCTTGCTGCTCCTTTCTTTGCTCCAGAAATGGTCTGTCCTATTAAAAATAGCATACCCTTGAAAATCTGGCACATTGGGTTTGTCACCCTTTTTCTGAAACAGCCCTGAAGATATTGAGAAGGTTGAAAACCAGCAATGACCCAGAGAAGACAGAACAGCACACCAAGAGGTACTAGGGCCAACATACCAAAACTCCTGTGGTTCAGAGATTCAACCCTCCCTTGGTCAAGGAAATGCTTTTTCGAGCATGCCTCAGGGGAAAGACACGGCAAGGCAGAACAGAACAATCCCTGGGGGTCGTGGTGGCCAATCCCCTATGCCACAGTGGCTCTCCCAGCTGCACCCACCTTCCCACAGGGGAAACCGGACAGGGCAGCACAATAGCCACTTCCCTCTTTGCAAATACTATAATTGGAGTTGCTGCACCACATTTTCACAACCCACAATGAAGGTCAAATGCTCAGGAGACCTCAGTTCCTGTTTAGTCACTTAGAGGGCAAAATTTTTCAGAGTCCAGCATATTGTATGCTTTATTTATCAGAAAACAGCCTTAAATATCAAACAAGGGGCATAGCTTAGCTTTTGAAAAAGCCTTTAAAAATCCCAAGCACCTGTTTTACCCAAACGGGAACAAGGTGACACTGAAAATCTGGTGTCTTGCCAGAGTGTGGCACTGTGCAGTCAGTGCTATCCTCATGCCATGGCACTGCGGCCCAGATCCCACTTCAACCCTGTTGCTCAGACGCTCTCAAGCTGGTCAGTAAGATGTTTCCTACTGACAGCAGTGAGCCGAAGGTGGAACTGAGGCCTCACTGTGTGCAGGTAGGGCTTTTTATGTTTTGCACAGCAAACAAGACCCATACATATTGTGTAACCACATGTACAAGATGTTAGATCTCTTGGCCCTCTACAGCTATCATATCCAAGTGCCTCACAGACTTTCAGGTATTTATCTTCAAAACACTGCTCGGCAAAAGACATAGACTAGAAAAATGGAGTAACTCACCCTGGGTCCTCTCAGCATCAATGATGGAGAAAGAATCAGGCAAAAGCCTTCTGGGTTTCAGCTCAGCTCCCCACTCACTACATAAGGCCTTCTCTGCCTCTCCAAGGGTCGGTCAGTGGAGATGGTCAGTGTTTCCTAACAGAAATCCTTCCCCTAACATATAAGATGACACTGCCAGAAGCAATATATAACCACTACTGCAATTCCTATGTCATCGGAAAACTGCATTTCTTAAGAAGGCCTACAGCAACTGCTGGAACTAGGGAATTGTCACCCTGATCCTACAGAAGTCATTCTGACCACTGGCACACAAAGGCCCTGTTTAAAATGTAGTAAATGCAGATTTAAAGATCTGAGGGATAGCTAAAATATAATCTAACACTTAAGCTTAAAATTCCTTTTAGTAATATAGCTGAAAAATAAATTCATAATCATTTTCAGATATTTATCTTAAAAAATATTGATGATGTATTAATACAAACTGGTGAGGTTAAAGCACTTCTCTTAAGTTCACTGAGAGTTCAGACAAAATCTAAACAGACACACACGTCATCTGTTCTTTGTGCCACTGAACTGGAGCCCAAAGCAGCCTGGCCCCTTTCTCCCTCTTTTCAATCACTGTGTCTCACAGCAAGCTCCAGAAAGAGATAATATTATTCCTAGAGAGAGACTGTATCTTCAGTGCCTCCTGAAAAGTCCCCTAACTAAACAAAAGAAACTTGAGCTGCTAATATTTATCCATAATATTGAGCTTCTTGCATGCACAGTGATACATGCACACAGTCATTTCCACTGGAACAAAAAGTTTAAGTGAAGTTCAGGCAAAACGCGCCACATCAAGATCAATACCTCTGCAGGAGTGGTCCATCTTGTTGTATTTGAAGTATCCACTTTTGCACTGACAGAGCGCGACTCCATCAAAGTCGGTGCATTCAGAAGTTTCCTTGTCGCATTCTGGGTCTTTCTGCCTGCACAAGCTGCCAACTGTTGGGAAGAGGCAGCCAACATCAGCACAGCTCTCTCTGTGCCCACCGTTATGCACATTTGCTATCCCCAGGCATCACGTTCAGCTCATGTGCTGATTTAACATCTTTCTTTTTTAAATAGCATTTGTTCTATTAGGAGACAGTCAGCATTACACTATGCCACCATTTCTTGCAGACCTACTGTTGGTTGTACAGGCAAATAGAGGGGGCGAATAATAAATGTTTCAGCTTGGAGGCAGAAGGAGAAATGAAAAAGAAAATTCAGTTTGGCTCAAGCTGAAACACATTCACCCTTAGACAGTTCAACAAATCAATTGTTAAGGTTATATCAAGCAAAACATTTTGCTCAGCCCAAAACAAATTTTTTCCATTTCAGTATTAAGCACTGGATTTTTTCATTTTTCAAACAAAGAATTTCTCCTTTCATTTACACTACTTTGAAGCAGTGTTTTACTTTAGAAAGTCATATTTGTTACAATGAACATTCAGCAAAACTGAGGGTAAAGGATGGAAATTGTGTGACCAAATTTGTATTTTTTACTGGGAGGTCAGACTAAGGGAAATGAACAAATATTAATGAGAAATAGGTATTATGGAAAACGTGTCACTCATTTTGGCACTCACCTTTTATAAACCTCTCCCTACTGGATCCATTTTTACTTTTCTTTTAATCTAACATCTTTTCTTGTAAGTACTTATACAAGAGCAGAATTTGTTTCTTATTCTGCTTAGTTCAAGTTAGAAGTAGACTAAAAATCACTGTAGCAGAGGTAACAGCTGAACAGGTCTACCAAAATAATTTCATTCACTCCATGGTGAAGCGGGCTTTTATAGATGGCAGGTAAAAATAAAAGTGCACACTGAGCTGCTCATCTGCACGTTTACTTTGACAAAAGGATCCAAGGGGTTTCCTACACCAGGGTTGCTGCCCTTCATCTTCAAACCAAACATCAAAGCCTGAAGTCACAGAGCTCCATGTGTGGAAGTTTCTGTGCAGGAGCCCATATTTCAAGGGTGCTCATTCCATGCATCCTGCTGGTACCTCTCACAGCTAAATGTCCTCTATTTCTCCCTCAGGAAGTGAAGACCAGGAGGTGCAGGGCACAGGGCCACCACCACCAATGGAGTCTACATGGAGAAGGTCCTGCACAACACTGATGAGCTTCTCCAGGTCTCTCTGTTCTGCACCCACATTCCCCTTTGACAGGAAGAATATTCAGCACAGAGATTGACAGCTCTTAATTGTAAACCATTTTGACATCCTGCGACGCTGAAACTGGTCATGCAGGAGAGAGGAGCTTCCACATAACCTCCAGCATCTCTAACTGACTTCACTGGGAGGTACTGTCTCTTGGCTTTCATGACACTTTCCTGGCTCGTGGCCACACAGGTGGAATTAAGACTTATGGGATTTTGATCTGGCTGGGGCCTGGTGTGACATCCTGGAGATGAAAGGCTGCCCTACAATGCCGCTAATCCTGTGCTGTGCGATTTTTTCACAGAGAGGCAGATCTCTCACACATGTGACAAAGATAAGGCTCAATGTCTGCATCCCTTTTGTACTGTTAGGCTGTTAAGATGACTGCCATTTAAATAAGATAAAAAAGATTCAGAAGGTTTTTTCCAAATGCAAAAATCTTTCTCCCTCTTTTATAAGAGAAGCCAAATAAAACATCCATTTCTCTTCCCACCCCAGTCCCTCCCCACACTGTTTACCTCTGTGGAGTGGTTTCAGGCTGGAGATGAACTGGCAGGCTTCAGTAGGGGATTTACAAGCTCGAATGTAGCTTTTCACACTGCTGACAACGTCATAGAAAGTCACATTGGATGCTAAAGAGAATGTGGATTGCACTGAAACATGCACAAAATTTGCCTCCCTAACAGAAAACAAAACAAAACAAAACAACCCTGAGTACCATGAGTCAGTCTGATGTCATCATTAGCACCTTATACATAGGATTTTTATTTATACACATTATACATAGCAAGCAATGCTTATCATAGACACGATATTGCACACATACACAAACAGCTGTGCATTGTAATAGACCTTAAAACAGGACAAACACACACTCATCTCGAGATGGAATTTGTGATTAGAAGGGATACCAGTAGATCACTTTAAAACCAGATGTAAATCCCTCCTGAGCAGTTCACAGATCCATTCCCAAGCTGCTCAGGCCAGGACAAGGGTATTGGGAGAGCTGGACAAGGTGGTCAAGCATTTCCCATGCACTGCATCAATCCCCATGGGACTGCATCAAGCCCAGCACCAACTCAAAATGTTGATCCCAAGCTGTATGTGCCAAATGCTCAAGTTTCTCTTTTCCCCTGGTAGCCTTTGCCTTACCTGGTTGCCTTAACTGTGGAGTGGTGGTACCCTGGCAAGCCTGACAGTGATGCATTGAGCTGCAAGGAAAGAAAGAGTAGCTGTTAGTGCCCTGGGGGATGATACTGGAAGGCAGTCTGGCAGGATGAAGCCCTCCTATGTCACTGACACCATCTGTGTTCACCAGAGCTGCCTGCTGAGGCCATGGGGGCTCTCAGTATCCCAGCAGCTCATCTGCTTACTAAGAAATACAAACTATCCTGTTGGCAGCAGAGGGACAGCTGAAGTCACCACTGCACAGCCTCGGACAGGAACAAAGACCTGTGGATTTCAATACAAGCATGTGCCTGGGGCCCCACTGTGCAGTGACCACAAAGGCTGAGGATGCGCCAGAAGCCAGCAGGGAGAGAGCCCCACGCAAGGCTGAGCTGGAAGCAGCACCCTTGGAGACTGCACATCTTCTAAGGAGCCTCCCTCCCCCTGGATCCACACAGTTGTTTGTGTTCACTTCCCAGGACAAGCCATGCAGGCAGCATCAAGGTGATGGACCCCAGCTCCCCCCTCCTTTGGCAGCATCTCCAAATCGCAGCATCTCCAAATCACCTACTCCAAACAGAGTTGGGATGGATTGTGGCCAACCCAGGAAAAGCTACCAGGACAAACTCATGCATGTAATGATCTGGCTAAAAACACACAGAGAACGTACCTATCCCCAGCCCAGGGGTCTTTTGGGGGCAACTGATGTCACAGCACAGGGGGAAGCCACCAGCTCACACACTGCTTGCTCTCAACTGACTGAGGGCCACATAGTTAAAATAGCATGGCTGAGACACTCCACCAAGAAGGAGGTATGTTTGGGTGGGTGCTGCTGCTGTGCTTCATCCCATGGGGTTTGACTAAGAACAAATGGCAGCAGCTGCAGTCTGACCCACCTCAGCACCTGTCAGATTTACTGATGAACAATGAAGCCCAGAGTTATTGTTTTAATGTTTGACCTTGGAGGAGCACTAATGCCCTTTTGAGGTCTGGGAAAGGGAATGCAGTCAGAAGACACTAGAAAAGGATGCAGGTTACAGAAGTGTGAACTCAGATTGCAAAAAGGGCTGCAGGATTATTGGGGCAAATGAGCTGTCTTAAACCTAATAGGAGCTGGATCTCTCTGCTGCTGTCTTCACACCCTGGGCAGGGCAGGGGAGAGAAGCATGCTGAGATTTAAAAGTGTACATCTCACCATCCTACTTACACCAGACCAGGATATTTCAATGATAAAAAGGCTAAATCCATGCTACAGAGTCTGCCGGTTTCCCACAACAACCACAGAAGACACAAAGAGTACCCATCCCATCAGCATTGCTCAAGTCCCAGCAGTGACACTCACCATTGCCAGGATTTCACCCTCGACCTGGAGGAGCTCTGCATACTTCCCATGGGTAATATTAAGTCTCAGGGGAACCTGGCCAATAAATATTCTTACTAAAAAGGAGAATAAGACAAATCAGTCAGAACACGTGTCCATGCCTTATGTAGCTGTGGTTTCATTCACCTTGCATAAGAGACTGCATGGAAAAATCTCTTCAAGCAGTGGACAGAAAACTCATATCTGAGAGTCACTACCCCAATAAAGCAAAGTTCCAGCCTTGGGATTTTTCCCAAAGGTTGCTCCAATGTTACCACAGCCCCAGACAAATTCCACGGCTCAATAACACTGAATAGCCAGCATTTCACTGCAGTGTTCATACCGAACATATAGAAGAACCCCTGAACCCAAAGATTGATGGGTCAATTTAGTAACAAGACAGCTTCAGGTATCAAAGCTATTTATCATAATTTGGGGCAAATGTGTCAAACCCCTTACCTCACCCTGCAATGGAAGGAAAGCAGATCAGCAAGCACTGGAGAAAGTACATTTTCATTTTTCCAATTGTTGGACAAAATGAGCAATGACATTTGAAAAGAGGTCCAAAAGATGCATTTTTCCATGCTTAGATTCACATTTGATTCATGGCACCAGAATGTAATAATCCAAGTTGTCCAGACTCAGAGAGATAATATCCCTAAATCTTGTATTAAGTGTTATGAGATACTCAGTGGAAAAGAGAACTCAGAGCTCCAGTTTTATGTTCCATCAGAGAAACAAATACAGTTGCAGATAACATTACAAGCCTCCAATTCTTTCCCATTTTTTCCTATCCACAGAGCCTATCTTCACCAGAAATTTTATATCAGACAGCTCTAATGTAACAACTCACAGCATTTATATAATCTGCCTGTGTATTCCAGTTCAAGGCATAATCAAAATAACTCTCTAAGTTAGAAGCTGACACATTCCAATTTGAAGAAATCTTTCAAAACACCCTTCAGGAACACCTCACCCATGTTTCCTTAGCAAAATTTCCATGCCTCTAATCCTCAATGAAGGGTCAGAAGAAACTCTAGCAAAACAAATTCCCCTTTACAATGGGACATTGTGATTCCTTGAGATTGAGAGTCCTCTAATAGGAAGGAGGGGGGCAGAACCTGGGTTCCAACTAATAACTGTGTTGTATGAAAAATTCTAAAGGTACAAAACAAGGCCTTGATCCTACAAAGACTTTCATGGTCACTTAGTTTTCCACGCATGGCTGATCCCACCGAAGCCAGGTTACAAAACAGCCCCACTCACTTCTCCCAGGCCAAGCGCTGTCACCCAAGTTTACAGGGCTGGGAGCCATGATAAGCTGCTGAATGCTTTTTGAGGGTTGTAAAACACTTTAGGAACAGAAAGGCCACATCTGTCCTTACTAACAAGGCTGAGCCCACCAATCTGCTGCTGTGTTTTTAAGAAACCCTCAGCTATGGCTGTGCCTGCTCCCCGGGGCAGCCCCACACGGCAGGCAGTAGACGCTGCACTTGTATAAACAGTAAAATGCTCTTGTTAAAGTGGTGGCTGGGAGGAACCTTAAGCTCCTGGACTAGTCTGAACCCAGGTTAATTTATTGTAGGCAATTACAGATAATTATTCCCATCTTTTTCTCCCGTTTTTCACTTTTGTTTTCTTACCTAAATTGCACTTTCCTTTTTCCAGCTCATACCCAAGAGGACACTGACAGATATAGGAGCCGTGAGTGTTGTTGCAGGTGGCCAGCGCAGGACAAGGGTTGGAAAGACATTTATCCACATCTACAAAAGCAGGGGGAAAAAAAAAAGAAGCTATAGTTACAGAATAAAAAAAAATCATCAACTGTTTGGCTTAAAAAGATGAACTTGGTTCCTCTTCTGTAACCATCTGAGCATTACTAGATGCTTTATTGCTTCATTTGCACTTACTGTTTATTACTGCACTTACTGTTGGAGCTGAAAGAATACAAACCATTCTCTTGAATACTCATTAAAAAGCTCCTGGGATCCAGTCTTGATCCATGTTAATACGAACATCCAGCTTGTCTACAGCACTGCCCATCCACAGATCTCAGAGTGCTTTTCAAAGACAATTATGGATGAAGAGACCAAAAAAGGGACCTCAACAGAGAACAACAACAGAGAAGCATGGTCTCCTTCACTTTTCATCCAAGCCCTGTTTCTGTGACCCAAAGCTAATGCCTGAATACCGATGCAGTCTGTAGATCCCCCAGTAACGGTGGAAGCAGTTCTGGCTACTGTCACCTCCCTCACCTGGGCTGCAGCCTCCTCCATACTAGGTTGAGGATGGCCACAGAAGAGATACCGCCCATGCCACCACTTGTAATGTACTTCCTACTGGGTGAGCAAGTACTTGGGGAGCAGACACCAACTGTCAGATATAGAGTATTGGGGGATTAATGACTGTAGGCTCAGATGCTTCACAGCTCGGCCAACTCAAACTGCGAATTCTGGAGAAGGCATCCAGTACTTCCCTTTGAAAAAAAATGATGTCCTGGTCAAAAAAGCTTTTGACAGACCTTAGGCAGGACTGTGTACTTGTTGGTGACAAGGCACTACCAGACAAGCAAGACAGCCTACACACTACTTGTACCTATTTTGTAGCTCTGCAGAGCACTGTGGCAGAGGCAGGAAGGATGGGCTTTACAGTTAATGCACAAAGAACAAGAGCCAAACCCATACGTGTATTTCTGACAGCGCTGCAATACCCTGTGGCATCAGGCAGGCCCTGCAGACCAGAGAGTCCTGAGCCAACCTCCGTGCTGGGACACACCATTGGATGCTATCTCCATGTCTCGACTGGCCTGGCAGCAGCTACCTCAGCATCATCAAGAAAGAGGTTTGGTGCCTCTGATCTAAGCAGCCAGAAACACATGGGGTGTACTTTAAATTGTTGGCTTTCACTTCATCAGCCTTCAGTTTGCACTTTGTACAGGGGATGAAGGCAGGTTCTTCTGCTGGGGCAGGGAGTACCCATGCACAAAGCACCATGTCCAAGGCAGCAGAAGGATCTTTTGCATTCTGGTAAATAGCAAAACTCAGTATTTAAGGGAAAGAGTAACTTGGTAAAAGTGTTAATCAGTTGGTAAAAAGGGTAAGTACCTTAATTTTTGAAGTAAAAAAATCTATTCCCCTTCATACAAAAAACTTTTTTGTAGATTTATGTAGATTTATGTAGATTTTTTGTGTGAAGCCACAGCTGTAATTATAACCAAGCAGTCTGAGAAATAACCTTTAAATACTTAATTATTGGATGAAATATACACTATTGTCTGTATTTCAGTGAGACTAATGCAATTAGCACACACGTTACCATGCAGTGGCATGAGGGTCAGGCTCCTGAACCATAAACACACAATCAGTTTACATTCATAGAAAAAAAACTTTGGTCCATGTATTTACATGCATTACCCTTCAAAGACCCTTCAAGTAGGACCCAGGGATTCCTGGCCCCACCACTGACGAGTGCTATCAGACATGTTACCTGTTGCTGGAGATGACATCCTCAGCCCATTTGTGCTACTCGATGGAGGAATGATGGTTGATTTGGTAGCAGCCAAAGTAGTTGTAATGCTCACAGTGGTCTTGCTGGTTGGAGGGGCTTCAGAAGGACTTGTAACAGGGATGTTTTCCTCAGTGACTTTACCGGGATTTGCAGTGGTGGGATCCACAGCTTCTGTGCTTTCACCAGTGGTATACACATGCTTAGTGACAGAGGGTGTTTGACCTCTGTGGGTTTTTGTGGTACTAACATCGCCAGCTGGCCAGTGACTGTTTGGTGTTGTCAGCACAGGAGGTTTCACTGTGGTCAGTGCCACCACAGGGACAATGACACTGTGGTCTGTTGGACTTGGTGAGGGACTAAGGGGTGCATCTGTCAGCCCAGACTGTGGGGCATTGCTGGCTGCGGTGAGCGGTGGCGTTACCCTTCCAAAGCTGCCCCCCTGGGTGGTCACAGCTCCAGGGAAGGTAGTCTCTGTCACTGTCATAGGAGCGGACACAGTCACGACATGTCCACCAAGCTGCTCCATGGGCGCCGTAGGGAAAGGAGAGCCAGTGGTGGTGAAGGTGGTGCTATTTTTGGGCTGGTGTGTAACATTGTGTTTGCTGGTGCCTCTGGGCGAGCTCCCAGCCACTGCAGCTGTGGAGGGCACCCGCCTGACCACAGTCGTAGCTACAGAAGTGCTTGCTTGATCACTATCATTGGACTGCAAGACAGATGACGTTGATGAAAACAGAGGCAATAAAGATGCCAATGAGTAAGCTGGGGAAAGCAATGAGGAAGTTGGCAAGGGTGATGATAAAGCCTGCAGAGGTCTTGAAGATGCCATCATGGAGGATGAAAGTGGCTCAGATGATTTTGATGATGTAAATAAGTAAGTTGGTGCTGGTGTTGATGACAGCAAGTGATGCAGCGACGACAGTGAGGAAGAGGCTGGAAATGCTGATGAAGATAGAGATGATCTGTCAGTGGTCAACAACTCAGTGTCAGTGTTGAAGGCAGTTGTATTTCGTACGCTGTCTACAGAAGCAGAAGTCAACAGTTTGGAAGAATGTACCAGCAATGGCTCTGTAGATGGCTCAACAAAACCAGCATCGCTGGATATGTTGCTTGTCCTGTCCTGTGCCACAGAAGATTTTGATGAATCAAAAGGGTTGGAAATTTCAGAAAAAAAGGTTGAACTTTCTGAGGAGTCAGCAGAGGTGCTGCTGTTTGAGATAGACAGGAGGGTCCTTTCTCCTCCTCTAGTATATGTGGTTGAAATGTATGTGCCGTCCGTATGAGAAACCGAGGTCCTTTTCTCAACTTCGATGCTACTGACTGGCTGATGGCTACTTGAAAAGCCTGGAGTAAAAGGACAAAATACATTAGAAAAGCAGAATAATACAAAGTATTTTAATGTAATATTTAAATCATTTGCTAAATACATAAAATGTTCTTGTCTGTGAACTGGCCCACGCTCTTCTAAAGATTTAGAGCACAGTTCAAGCATGGGTATCCAATCAGGAGTCTTCTGCACTCCTTCACTGATTCTAAAATGGTGAACTCAGACACAAGCTCCTGTGAAATGTGTACATTTCTAAACCATCATTCTAACAGTATTGCTTTTGCAATGTTATTGAGCACTTACTGTTCTGTGATATTTTGTGGAAAGCTAAGCAGGAAAACCCATCTGCTCTCTTCACCTCTCAGAATTTATAGAACTCATATCCTCTCCTCCCTTCCCAATGAAAGACTATCCATCCTTTTCAGTCAGTTTGGTTTTAGACACAGTGAACTTTGTTTTTGCAGGAGGAAATTATTACATTATGTTAATCTGCAGCTTATCATAAACTCATTGATTGAAAATTTTGCAGTCAGGAAATCCTAAAAAAGTAGCACATCGGTCTCCAAAAAAATTTAGATGACTTAGCATAAAGGGTGCACTCAATCTTGTAACATGAATTTCAGGATGCACAGCTAAGTTTAAGAATCTCTAAAAATAAAAACCAGAGTATTGAAAATTTGTTTTAATTCCACAATTGGCTCAGGTCATCATGAAACATTTCCGAAAGCCTCACCCAAAAGAAACCAGCTACAATGCAAAAAAAAAATTAATAATAATGCAGTCATCAAAACAGGAGAGTTTCCCTGACTGGGTCCATGGCTTCTGGAACAATTCTCCAGCTAGGTGGGGTCTGTCTCTGAGTCCTTTGCTGAAAACATCCCCGAGTGAACCTACAGGTGGCATTGCATGTACTAATGAATGAGAACTTGTATACAATATAGATAAATGCAGAATATATGTATACAATATAGATAAATGTGAACTTTGCCCCTCGACCAAAATATACTGCAGGAGACACTGACTTACTTGTGAGACTGTCTTGGAAAGAAGAGTAAGTGGGTATCTTGGAGGAACGTCCAAAGACCGTTTCTGTCGCAAAGCCCATGGAGCCCCTACTTCTGGTGGAAGCACTGGCCATCCCACTTCGCTCCACCAATGCTGGCTGAGCTGACCCTGGAGAGCTGCTGGTGGTTTCAGTGTATGAAGCGGAGCTCTCCGTGCCACCAGCCACTGTGACATCCATCGCTGAGTGCAGCATCCTCTCTCCACCACCAGCAGAGGTGGATAAACTGTACACAGGATCAGTGATGGGGCTGGACATCCTTTCCTCAGCACTCGAGCTGCCTAGGGAGTGCTGGCTGCTGCCCACAGCTGGAACAGGATTGAAAAGCAGGTATCTGATTTTATCATCTCAGAGCAGAGAGCAACTGTGAGTTCTACAATAACTCTGTTTCAAAATGCAGCTTAATAAAATTGCAGAGATAAACACAGATTAAATACAGATTAAATGGATCTCACGTATCTATCACCTGAAATGTCGATTTAACACAAAAAGACTATTCCAAAAGAAAAGAGACTATCCAAATAGGGAGGGACAATCAGTACCATGAGAGTCATAATGCCTTATATATGCTATTTATAATTATTAGCCCAACCCAGGCAGGTAGTAGATGTAGGAAGAAGCTACACGCTCATTCCTGAGACTTTTTTGTTGAGTATCAACTGCTGCAGATATACAACACCACAGAGCAGAATCACCACAACTTAAAAATCCTGCCCACAACACCTGAAACAGATCTGGCATGTGTTGGTGGTCATATCAACCTCACAAAGAAGGAAAGGGAGAAGCAGTGGGCTTTTTTCCTTAATTCAAATGCCATCCCAGAGCTTGGAAAAACTCACTGGAAGGTTCACTGGCAGATGAGAAGTAGGTGGAGATCCTGGATGAAAAGGTGACCTTGGGCCCTGGGTACCCTGCTTGGCTGGACAAGACATATCCTGCTCCAGGCCATGCTGTGGAGGGTGGGAGGGGGCCAGTATGGTGCTCCCCAGCTGTGTCTGGGTGAGATGTGGGGCTTTCTGACACTGTGCTCCACATGCCACTGTCAGCTGCAGCCTGAGATGTCCCCTCCTTGTGGCTGAAGAGTGTGGTTGAGACATACATGGTTTCCATAGGAGCATCAGAAACTCTTCTTCCTCTCTCTGGAATTGCAAAGCAGATATATATAGAGATACATATTAAAAAAAAAAGCATATTTTGTATATTAATATACCTTTGAGGCCTCTACAAGGGACTAAAACCTGAATACTTCAATCACCACATAAGAGGTGGCATTTAGTGACCAACATGACTTATTTACTAAGCAGTGTTCCCAGATGATCTGTGGTTTTCCCCTTTACACCAGAAAAACATAATAGATTGGGGTGCATAGCATCTCTGAAGGAGAATAGTGTCAGGGAAGTAGGACCTGGTCTTGAACATCGTACAGAAAATTCCCTTGGACAGACCACCAGGTTTCAAAACAGTGCTGGTGGGACCCTGCCAGCAGGGCTAAGGCTGAAACTGGGATATAAGGAGCAGCAAAAGGTCTACTGGCTCCTTGCCACACCTTGTGCCGGGCTTCCCTGGTTTGAAGTCTGAGGTCAAGGCTCCATGGCAGTCTTCACATATGGCCTGGAAGAGCTGCCTGGCCATCTACTTCCCAACACAAGAGGTGCTACCCCAAGTCCCCTGAGGCAAATAACTCACCAACTGTACAGTGCTTAGATGCCCCTCACTATAAACTGGGCTTACCAAAAAGGCAAATCTAGTTTAACGCTAGAAAAGGGAGAGTGGGAGCTCGGGAGTGGGGCAAGGAGGAGGGGTGTCCTCCAGGAAACCACAAGACCCACCTGAAGCACTTGGTGAAGGTGAAGGCACTGAAATGCTGGAAGAAAACACAGGCAGCATCTTTGTTGGAAGCTCACTGAGTCCATCACTGCTCTGTGAAACATCACTCTGTCTCCCAGGGTCTGTTGCCAAAGAGGATGGCAGAAGGATCACATCAAAGAAGCTGGTGCGGGGCGGAGTGGGAGCAGAGCTCCCTGCCACTCTAGATGCTGTGTGGGTGCCTGACACAGGCACTGTGCTCCTCTCCCCACTCCTGGTGGTTATCACTGAGCCAGGAGCACTGGTGAGAGAAGCATCAGGCAGGCGTCCTCCCATAGCTGAGTTCCCTTCTGCTGAGAAAGGGCAAAGCAAAATGGATTTATACACCCTGAGCTATAAACAGGTGGATATACTCTCTGCCATCACCACCATTAGGCTGGCAGCACAGATATAACATGGCAGAAGACCCAAACCTGGAGAAAAAGCTAACTGTGAAGAAATAACCCTTTCCTGCTCACAGGAGGACACCCTGAAGAGGGCACTAGGAACAAATCATGGGAGTGATGTTGGGCTCCTGGTGCCTCAGCACCCACGGTGAGCAAGGTGGGGTTACAGTAGCACCTAACGTCCCAACACTCGAAGCAAAGCACGGCAGGCTTGTATGGAATCAGTAAATACTGCATTTGCAACACAGGGAGGGACTCAGGAGTGACCGGTGCTGGCTCCGGCTTGTATAAACACAAGTAAATACTGCTCGTGCAGTAAGGCTGTTTTTTTCTAGTCACTAAATTCAAAATCCAGCTAATGTATTTCCTCTGGAAGCTTAAATTTCCCTCCACAATGCTCAATACCATTGCCCAGCACCTTCCAGCATGCCTTCACTCCTCCATGCAGACCAGGCGTTCAAGGTCTAGAGGAGGAAGGCCCATGGGGATGGTCAGAGCTCACCTGAGGGAGAACTTTTGGAAGCATATGGCAATCCTGTGAGCAACTGGTCTGTGGACGATGCAGTGGCACTTCTGTCACCACCACCTTGGGCTCCCAAAGAAGACAAAGTATGGGCTGGAGAGGTGATTATTTCAGTCCCAGGAGTGGAAATCTCTGTTGTTTGGGCCAGGCGGGTGCTGGCTGGCAGAGACCTTAACGTCCTCCCTCCACCCTTGGTGGCTGTTGTAGAAACGGAGGTACTGGCAGTAGAGATATCTGTTCTTCTCTCTGTTGACAGGATGCTGTATGACACATGGCTGCTCCCAGTGGCTAAGATGTGATAAAGACACAATTTACATTTTTATACATGTGAAAAAAATTTTCTTCCAGTAAAAGCCAGAGGCAACAAGTACACTCACAAGTAGAAAATATGAGATGTCAACCTAGGGAAAATAGGAAAATTCCAAAGATGTGAATTCTCCCTAAAGAAATCTGTCGTACAAAAAACATGGTTTGACACTGAGAAAAGTCCTATTATATAAAACCTGTTGAACTACTAATGCTGTGCACTTGATTTCACCATTATGTGCCTGAGTACACTCCATGCTGCTAGAACAAACACACACTGTAACAACCCAGAAAAACCTGGAAATCAGTTCAGACAAGAGACAACACTGCACAATGCGGAGGCCTTAGAGAAGAAGTCTAAAGAAATGGGATCAGGACAATCAGACCCCTTCAGCACTGCATCAGGGTCTAGGACCAAACAGCGGCATGAAGAACGTCAAAGATCGCGTTCAAATTGCCTTAAATTTGTTGAGCTGGTTCAATTACTGGGAAGCAGCATGGGCTTTCCTACCAAAGAGCAGGACGGAGGGCAGGAACCAAAGTTCGGTCCCTGGGACTGCAGGGACATGAGCTAATCCTCGCTTGCTTAGTCCTCTTGCCTATAAAATGGAGATAGCAACTGGAGATAGTAAGAAAGAATCGTGATCTGAATGTTAATTATTTTTCTTGGCATAATGAAAATTTACATGGATGTGCCCTCTCTGTAAAAAACCAAGCCACATTTTTTGGTCGAGCAAGAGATAAAATATTTCAGACACAAAATCGCACTGCATTTTTCCAACCAATATATTCTGCATAGCAAAGAAAAGCAGGCAAGTGTAAGATAAAGGAAAACTCCTACTTTTACTTCCAAGAAAAATGGTATATCACTTGTAAATTCAGCTGACCTGAGGAAGGGCCTTCCAAAGGGGAGCGAGAGCGCATTAGTGAAGAGTCTGCCACCTGCTCGGTAAACCCTGTGACTTCTCTGGACCCACGAGCTCCATAAGTCTCTCTCAAAGAAGATGCAGACGAGGATCGGATTGTGCCCAAGGTCCTGTACATGCCACTGCTGGATGTGGAGACTCCCGCAGCCCATAGGCCACTGCCGGTGGCAGACCTTGGGGGCCTCCCGCTGCTGCCAGTGGTGGAGGCTGAAATGAAGGTGCTGGTGGGAGAGGAAGCAAGGGGTTTTTTCTCCGTTGTTAAGCTGCTAACTGGTCGGTGGCTGCTTCTGACACCTAAGATACATTAAAAACAAGTTTCATTGATGCATATGGAGCTATACATTTGAGGGACTGTATAGTGTACATTTCTATACTGTTTCTTAAGAAATTGTGTAGACCAAGTTCTCAAGCTGGAAAAAGCACTGCCATATTAAGAGGTGAATCCCTTAGGTTCAGGTACACGTGGCTTAAAAAAAAACATGAAAATCTCAACTTAAACCCATGTTTTTTTACTGCAGGCTGTGCACAATACCTGATTTATGCATTTAAGCTGCCTTTGAGCCTGTTAAATCAGGAGTATACACATCTAACTTCAAACTAAATCTAGAGGATGAGATAAACCAGGCCTGGTTTAGGTTTTCTAGTGACAATCTAGAGAGCCAAGCTGCCATCTCAGTGATGGGCTGACAGCACAGACGTAGGGCCGTGCTTCCCACAGCACTGGGCACCCAAAGCCAGGCACAGCTGGACACAGTCTCACCCATTAGATGCTCAGAAACATCCCAGCACCCCAGTGTGGCATTTGACTCAGCCTGATTTAGTCTACATTTAGCAGGCGTGCTGCCCCAGGGCTCTCCCAAACCACCACAGTGGGGATGCTAGTATTTCCCAGCTCACCAGGAGCAGAAGCTGAACTACAACCCACACAGCAATGGGCTTAATTGTGAATCAACAGTGGACAGTGGGACAGAGCTCACTTGGGACAACTCCAAGGGCACAACAGCACTGTCGTGGCTGTGGGGACTCCCAAAATGCAACCTCTCTTACAGACCAGCCCATGTGGCAGACGCAGCATCAGGGACAGTTGCAAATCCCCAGCGAAAGCATCTCCAGCAGGGAAAAAGTGCACACACATGTTTCTAACCCATGGCTGCTTTACCCAGCATGAGAATTTTATTAGCAATGAGGACACTGATGTTTTTTCATTTTTTCACCCAAAAGCTGAGATCCACTCCCACCCTTCCCACCAGCCTTGCCGAAACCCCAGTGCAGCAGTAATAAAAATATCCATGCATCCAACAGTGACTGATGGCTGTTATCTAAAGAAAAACAGCGTGAGGATACAAAATCTCATCCAGCCCCAAAGCAGACAATGTTCAGACTAACAAATTTACCTGTGAAAGTACTTTCGGAGGCAGACGGGGAGTTTGTGAGCAAAGTCTCCCCGGAAGGTGCTGGGAGAACAGTGGCTTCCTGAGAGCTGTTAAAATGGTGTTTCCTGGCGCCCAAGGAGGAGAAGGTTCCCCACAAAGGACTGGTGAGGTTAGTGCTGGTGGCTGTCACCCCAGCTGTGAGGCCATTTGCAGGGGACCCTGATGACCCAGCTGCCACACTGGGCACATCAGCATGGTGGGCACCTGAGTGCAGCATCACCTCTTCTGCAGCTGGTATGCTCTTGGGTTGGTAATTGCTTCTAAAGGCTAAAAAATGAGAATAGAAATATAAAGGCATACACATAAATGAAAACAGCTAGGTAGATTTTTCTCTTGCTGTCAGGAGGTGTAGACAATGTATGTGTAAGTATTCAATACAGAAACATTTAATACTGGGAAATTATTAAGACAGGGGAAAAAATGGTCTCTATATAGGAACTCCTGAAGTTATGGTTTGCAAAATTCAACTGAAAGTTTTCAAGCAAAATCTATCCTCCTCTCCCAACAAGAATAATATTTATCCATACTTACATTTCTGTGAAATGTTTTTTATTGTACAGAATGTGCCAGATACAATATTATTCCTTCTTTCTTTAAAATAAAAAGGATGTATCTTGTTTATAAAGAGTCTTTAAATAATGTTATGAGTTATAAAGCTAGCTATCAAAACTCACTTGTGGAAGTGCTTTCCGAAGCAGACGGCGAGCCTGTGAGCAATGAGTCTGTGGCACCTCTGCCACCACTACTTTGGGCCCCCAAATACCTCCCAGGGGACTGGGTCTGGTCTGAAGAGCTGCTGATTTCAGTACCAGAGGTGGGAATCTCTGCTGTATTGGCAAGGCTGGTGCTGGCTGGCAGAGACCTTAACGTCCTCCCTCCACCCTTGGTGGCTGTTGCAGAAACAGAGGTGCTGGTGGTGGGGAAATCTGAAACTCTCCTCTCTGTGGCCAAGACATTGGAAGGTTGGTAGCTGCTTCCAATGGCTACGGCACAATAAAACAAAACAAACCAAAACAGGATTTATACATATGAAATTATAAACAGATGGATCCATTTTCTCCCCAGATGCTTACACCGCACACACGGGTATTAAACATAGGAAGTTTTCAATCTGGACAAAGTGCTCTTTTGGAAATGCATTAATCCCCCTGCTACAGGAAGGCCTTGTACAAAGCCTGGGGCTTGCTGCCAAAAAGCATGGCTTCATGAGAACCAGGGCATCGTGACCAGCAGGAAACCCAAGGGGACTAGGACCGCAGGACTTGCCTTTAAATTACACCTTTTCTCTAAGACTGGTTGAAATCAGCCCAGGCTCTCTTAGTATTTTTTTGTAGCTTGAACGTGGCATCAAACAGCAAAGGGGAGAAACCTCAGTGCAGCCATGTTCCCATATGAGCCTGCAGGTCACTATACAACCCAAAGTTTAACAAGACACAGTGAAAAATGCTTAAAGAAGCACAAAATAGGGTAAAACAACAAATCGTAGGCTAACCGAGCTCACCCGTGGCAGTGCTTTCTGAAGCTGGGCGAGAAGGAACACGGTGGTGCTCCATGGGGGGTCCAGGGAAATGTCCCTGCGCTGGGGCCACAGAGGAAGGCTTCAAGGCCAGGCGCTGAGCCGTAGAGCCAGGCACTGCCCTTTGGATACTGGACCTCAGGTCTTCTGCAGCCCTGATGCTGCTTCCAGTAGCTGTGACAGAGGGAAGGGATGCATCAGTGTAAGAAGCCTGGAAATGTGTTTGCTCCTGACAAGCCTCATAAGAAGCCTGGGGATGTATTTGCTCCTGACAAGCCTCAAGCACGGGATAAGGACTTGGTAACATCAAGGTTTTCAATGAGCTCATGTGGAGTGGGAGAAAGTCTCTGTTTCTGAGAGCTCCAGAAATTAGCTGTTTGCAAAGCAAGCAAGGGGAAGCCACAGAGACCAGGGATCTTTTGGGTTTGTTGTTCTGTGCAGGTTGTTGAATCACAGACGGCTTGCCCTGTCTAGATGAGAGCAAACCCACCTGGCGTGGCCATGAGCATGGGTTACCAAACTCACGCCCTGCTACAGCACCACTTCAGTGAGACATGCTGCTCACATGGGGCTGGGGTCTTGCCTTTGCTCTGTAGCTGGCACTGAATCAGACAAGGTATTTTGGAGCTACAAATACTCACCTTGCACAAAACACAGTGATAAGGTGCAAAACCCCTTATTTTTTTCTTGAAGTGGAAAATATTGAGGATTTTTGGCCCAAATTATTTTTTACACTGCTTTTTCTTGCTTCCAGCAGGGAATTTCAGCTAACTATCCAAATAATAACACATGGAATGCATGCAAAACACAGCATCTTCTCTGGTTCAAGAAAGCAAAAGCTATATAAAGGCTTTTTAAAAGTATAAACAAAATCCATGGGCCAGTAAAGCTCACCTCCAAAAGCACTGTCCGTGGCAGGCAATGCTGCGAGAGAAGAGTTTGTGGAGTCCCTTGTGACATCCCTTGGGTGTAGCACGATGTGGTTTGTACCAGTCTGGGTACTGGAATCTGGGATGGAGGACTGGGGCTGTCCTGGAGAGCCAGGGAGGTGGGTGCTGGAGAGAGGCTGCAGTGTCCTCCTGTCACTCCCTGAGGGGCTGGGTGAAGTGGCTGCAGTGCCTGTGGGAGGACTGCCAGGCAGTTCCATGCCCACCCAGCCACTTGCCGATTGAGAGGAGCCACTGGTGCCTGCAAGGCAATAGGGGAAATCAATGAGAGAATGGAGACAGTCCGAGCTTCCCACCCAGAATCCTCTGATGTCACTCACTGCTGTCATCCTCCACCTCCCCCAGCAGCCTGTGGTCCCCTTGTCTGTACTCTGCCTACAGCAACTTTGTGTTTGGGAGCTGCAGTGAGCAATTCATAATTTTCGGGGCCAGGAGAAGCTGCATGGATTCTTCTCTCCACCCTCATGCATGAAGCAAAACAGAAAACCACCCTGAGCACACGCTGGAGATAGAGGGACAGATCCAGCACACAAAGCTCTAGCAATGCAGGGGAGCCAGGATTAACTGATGTCCAGTTTCTCCAGGGAACAGCATCCACCTTGTTCCCAGTCTGAACTGGGATGGCTCACCCAAGCGACGAGTTCCCCCAGATGAAGGCAGCAGCACTGTCCTCGTCGTGTTGTCAAATGCTGCCACATCCGAGGTCCCGTGGTGCCCACCCAGAGTCCTCTCTGCGGAATCGGTGCTGACGGCTGCAGAAACCGGTGGTGTTCTCTCGTCGGCTGCAGGGATGCTGGGAGAAGCCNTCCTGACTGCCCACAGCATGGTCATGGCTACCAGAGGCTGGAAAACAACACACAGAGGGTCATGTTTTCCCTGGACAAGACAAATTAGGGGCTGAGGTGGCAGCAACTTCACTCATGGTGACACCAAGCCCTACCATATACAACAGGTAGGGTCACAGCTATCCCCCATGTTTCCTCTATTTAACACAGAGCACACCTGCAAGAGGAACTGCTGGGAACAGAAGGTTTCTGTCACCAAAAAAAATATTAGTATTTCAAAATTTGTCTTAATTTGTGCATGGCAAAAGAAATACAGATTTTATTTTTAAAAAATCATTAAAAATGCAGAAGACAGTAAGGAGCTTATGCCTGGACAGCCAGCACCTGGCGTCCTGGGTATTCCAGCTCCACACTCCAGTCCCTAAGCAGGAAAAAAAAAGAGGAATTAAAAAACTTAAAGAAAACCTCTATGTTCGTATCTCAGCAAGACTTCATCTGAGGATATTAAATAAAAAACTGATGTGGGGACAGGGCAATTGGCACAGCCTTGCCCTGCTGGTGTGGGAAATGGGCTTTGATTTAGTACATGCTTATAAAAAGTACATTGTGGTGAAGATGATGAACAAGACCAAAGATTAAGTGTTCACTTGCATGATCTCCATGTGCAGACCTCAGCTACAAATGACGATGCAGGTGGTCAGAAGTTTTTAACCCAGGCATTTATAATCCACATTGAGTTCATGAGGGTTTCAGCTCCTCCTGGGAGGAGCTGTGCGGATGACTGGGGTCTCTGCTCTGCATGCAGAGTTCAAGCTCTATGGATGGGCAGGACTCCCTGGGGTGCTTTTGGGTGATGAATAACAACAGTGGCAGCTCTTGGGAATCATCACCATTGTGACATTCAAAACAAAACAAAACAAAAAAAAGCAGCTTTCCTGGGACTGGATTTCTTTCAAAATTCTGAATTTCTATCAGCAGGGTGGGAATACTTCCTATCCCACTGGCTATGCTTGGGCCATGGGCTGAGTAGGGTAAATGGGGACCCTCACATTGACAAAACTCACCAGAAGGATGGCTGTGGGCAGGCAGGTGGGTCGTTGTCCCAGCAGACAAGCTGTCTGGGGTTCCTGCTCCCAGTGAGGTGACATCACCTCCACCAGTGGGGGGACCAGTGTGCCTTGTGGCCCCATTTGTCGCCAGCACTGTACTGTGCCTGGCAGGCAGCAGCGCCCGCTCCCCACGCCAGGCCAGCATTGTCACCGGCTCCACGCTGTTCATGAGAGCACCAGAAGTCCTTATCTCCACACCCGAGCTTCTTCTCGCCTGATGGCTGCTTTTGATGACTGAAAGGAAAAACAAGGGAAAAAAAATCCCATCAGCACTGGACATGGAGGCTCATCTCGCTGCACCAAGGACAAGCTCTAATTTCATTTACACTAGGAAGAATTTTGCACAATCAAAACACAGACATGAAATTCATTTTTGGACTCACACCAGGGGAAATTAGATTGGTCTGTAGGGTCCACACACTGAAACCCAAAGTTTGTGAATAAAATTATTTCAATTCAGCACCCTCACGCTTTTTTTTTGTGTGTGTTAGGAGAAATAAGTCTTTAAAAGATCAAAAAGAAAGTCTTAAACAACCAACCAACCAAGCAGTGTGGAGTCTATGGGAGGAATGTGTAGGTCTCCAGAGCCAACGGCCAGCTGGAACCCAGTACAGCCCATGTGTCCCAACCTAAAGGCATGATGGGAGCAGGAGAGCCCCACAGCTCTTCCCCTGTCAACTAGTGCTTGCTGAATGCCTGACCTCACATCCCACCACCTCCAGAAGGCCAGCATGAAGCTGGATGAGAACTGTAGGACAAACAGGAGGGTTGGCTTAACCCACCCAGCCACAACACTGGGACAGAAGAGGTCAATGTATGGTGTGGATTACACTGGCCATCCAGGTGCTCAAGCACAAGATGATGGATATTTTGGCATATCTGGCATTAATGTCTACAAGAACATCAGAAACAAGATGGAGAAGTTGTTGTGCATCTGCAGGTTCATTTTCTGTAAGAAAATGCGGCCTGAGCCCCTACTCCATCCTAAAAGTGTTTGGGTCTGCTCTCTTGCTCCTACTGGAAGGCTGCTCCAAACTCCCACCTCTCCCATTATGCAGAATAATTTCCTCATTTCATCAGAAAATGAATAAAATTATTTATGGAATAAATGTTGCTTCCCAAGTCAGCATTACGCTTTAGCTTAGGTAGGTAGCTCTTGCCCTCCCCCTGCTTGCTCCCCACCATGCCAAAGTGTAACAGCAGCAATCGCATACCCTCTTTGCACAAGTTGCTTCTGCACTTCTACCATCTGCTGTATCTCATGGACACAAAAATGACCTCTCCCAGGCACGTCAACAGGCATTACATGCTTTACAATATCTCCAAAAGCACACAGATGGCTGTGTACATCTCTAGAATGAAACATGTGCCAAAATCAGGCCCTAAGGAAGGACTGAGTGGGTTACTCAATAGCCAATTGCCGGCTCAATCATTAACACTGACCACCAGCAGCAGGACTTGGTGTGGTAGCTGGAGCTTCAGCCTGGGGTTTTCCACCCAGCCTGATACTGCCTGGAGCAGAGCATCTAGTGACAGCTGCTGAAGTCTGCTGGGGGAATCTGGGTTTCCAGCCCATGGTACCAGCCAGGGCTGCGCAAGGATTTCCCTGCACATTGGACACGTGAAAGCCAGCAGCAACCATCCCTGCCCTCCATTACAGCCCTGAGCCTTGGCTGGCACTGCAGCCTCAGATGTTCTTCAAAGTCCACAAGTCAAAGTGAGTCCAAATCACAGCTGTGTCATCTGAAATTGCAAGATCCCAGTTTTTCCCATCTTCCTTAGAATGAAAACATAATCTTTGGGCTGGAATAGTCCAGCGTATGCTCCACTTGCTGAGTGGTCAGAACAGGAGCCTAGCTAGGGAAACTGGAATGTAGGGTGACAGGAGCTGAAGACTCTTGAGAAATTAAGTAAAGTCCTATATTTTGGGAGGGGAACTCTCCCCACTTAGCAGCTCAGAGATCCACCAGGCTATGGGATGTCCTGTCACACACATGGTGTCTCAAAACAGGGCAGCAGCTAAAGATACAACTCAGTCTCTGCCCAAAAGCTCTTATGCTGAAGGTTAAGCCTTGCACATATGTCCTTGGTTTCTAAGGACTTTCTGTAAGAAAGCTGTGCCTTGGAGAAACACCCATGGGAGACCGACTCCTCCTTCCCTGATAGGTCTCCTTTGGGCTGGCTGTACCTGCAACGCCACAGATGGCAATTTCAGGAGTGGTTTCCTCGATGCATCCACAATAGCTTCAATGGGAACTCACCAAGAAAAAAAAAGACATACATAGGTGGGACAGTCTGCAGTCTGAGCACCACAGACTCAAGGTCCAAGGAGGCAAGAGCTGCAGTGGAGCAGAGCCCCTCAAGTGCCTTTACAGACAGGGCTAGCCATGGCTGCAATGCCCAGCTGGCCAAGCACAGCAAGCAGCCACTGCCATAGGGAGCCTGCTGTGAGCCATCTCCTGCCCCATGTAACCAGCTGCTTGTTGTTGCCATTTGGACGAGGGGATGTAAAGTCTTAGGGGACGCTTGCTGTGCTCATTCGAAAGCCAATACTCAGCCTGTAATTATAGCCCACAAGTCCATTTATAGCAGCCCTGGATACTGGGAAGTCTGGGTGTGCTGGAGGGCAGCACACTGAATTTCTCTCCCTTTCTCTCTTGCTAAAAGCTTTCAGCTGTGCAACCCATGCTTACTGTGCTCCAGCAGCCAGCTTTGCTGCACAGAAAAAAGGCAAAGCAGCAGATGCTTGAAGAAACCCTATGGGGATGAGTATAGACAGAGGGAAATCTGCTTTCTCAGGTTGCCAAGTCATTTGTTAACAAGGGCTCCAGCCAGGCACCCTAAAATATATAGCAGGGCACCTCTGCAGACACTGAATTGCCGCTTCTTAAAAATAGCCCCGGAAATGCCATCAAGCAGTATCTTCAGCCACAACACTTGATTGAATGTACCAGGTTGAAAAGTAAAATGCTGCTTCTTGTTTGCCTGGTTGTTGCTTGCCCTGCAAATCCACCTTGGAATTTTCTTTATCCTGCCTTGGCTCTGCAGAGCTGCTGGGAATAAACCAAAGCAAAACCCTTCCCCTTATCACGCGTGCCAGCAAACCCAGTTTTAAGTGCAGCCAGGGGGTGGATAGGATGAATAAGAAGGTGTTATTTACACAGGCATTCTAAAGTCATCTTGCATTTTTAACTCTGCCCTGCAAGGTGTGCCAGGTCCTGCTGCAGGGAGGAAAACCTTGTTCCATCATGGGCTCAGCTTCCCAGTTCAGAAGTGCAGAACAGGGTGCAGAACATGGGCTGTGCTGGAAAGTCCAACCCACACCATGTAGTAAGGAAAACTGAAAAAATTAGGCCATTCAACAAAACAGACATGAAATTTCAGCCTGTCACACAGCCATCAAGCCTGCCAGAAGTGCAAGACAACCATGATCTCCTTCTACTTGCCTGCAGAAACAAGCTTTCAAAGATGACCCTCTGCTGAAGCATAGGAACCAGGTGCAAACTTTTAAAAAAAAAAATACACACGGGACTATTTGGCCTCCCCTGATGCATTAAAGGCTCAAAAAAGAGAAGTCCTTTAGCTCAGGTACCAATTTGTCACTAGCGATTTCATCACGTCCTAAGCCGCCAACTACTTTCTGAGGTTTAACTTCGCACGACTGCAGCTGTCAAGAGAAATATTTGACTTCCAGCACAAAACCCTCCTGCCACCCGCTGGACTGATATTTTCCTTCCCAGTTAAAACTAGTCATGATGGTCACCAGACAGGTCGAGGCTCAGAGTTACTTTTTCTTCACAAGCATAACAGGACCACATCTTGCTGGGAGCAGAGTTATAATGTGGCCAGGACAAACAGATCAAGTTCCAGCTGATTTCTCAAGCCTTTGGGTTTGCCCCTGGCAGCCCAGCTGGATGTCTACCTTGCAAGACTCATGAAAAATCCCTTTTGGACCAGCTATTTTTTGTCCCAATTCCTGGGTGCACCATGGGCATTACCCTGGCCAGGAGGTGGCTGCTGCTGGGAGCAACATCATGGTGATGCTCAAGGCTTGTCCACAGGACAGCACAATAGCAAAAAGCACAAGACCACAAATTTTCAGCAGTGGCTGTGACCGCTCACATATATTTTAGGTCAGAGCGTGAGGAGGGGGAGCAGGATCCCCACAGACAGCATTTGGCAGAAGCATTTCAGCCAGCCAAGGCATATCATCAGCTATTCCAGAACCAGCTGCTTTCCTGCAGAAGGGATTATTCTCCTCAAAGGGCAGAAATATACTCCCTTGACCAGGGAATGCAAATTTAATGTGTTTGCACATCAGGAAAGCCAGGAGCGGTTGCTTGGTTGCCCAGAGCAGCTCTTCACCCCAGAGCAGTCCCTCCTTGGGAGGGTGGCAGATCCCTGGGGACCATTCGTGGTATGGCTGCCCATTCAGAGGCTGCTTTGCCAGGGATACGGCCACCCTGGGAGCATCCCATGCTGAGCTGAGCACGCATGAAGCTAAAGCGGGCTCCTCCCCAGGACAGGCAGCTATAATTATAAATCCCACATCTGTTAACATTGCATAATCTTAACATCATCCAAGGCTCACGGGGCGGGGGGATTCATCTTAACTTAGAAATCTCCTTTCCTGCTGTAGGAAAAGGTTAGGAAGAAAAGCAGGCTGAGAGGGAAGAGAAGCAGGGAAAAAAGCCAGGGCTGCCGGCCCCGCAGCGGGTGGCACGGGTGGCTGCTGGTCCTGGCCGGGGCCGGGCTCTGTGCCGTGTTTTGAACGGCTGCTGCGGATGTCGGGATCATGGGTGGAGGCCGGTTAGAAGCCAAGTGAGTTTGTGTGAACAAAAGCTACAGCCCTAAATCTGGACTGTCCAGGGCTCTCTGGGATTTTCAATTTCCTTCCTTGTTCTTGCCCTGAAAGAAGCAGTTCAAGTGGCAGGGGGTGGGGGTGGGGGTGGACTGGGGGGCCTGATATGGAGCTTAATAAAAATAATTTTGTACTTGAAACGGGTCAATTGAGCATAAACACACTGATAATATTGCTTGGGGAAGGTCCCTCGTGTGCACTAAGCATGGGAAGAATGCGAGATGTTTTTAACCACGTGGTCAATCCTTTTTTGCTAATTCTTTCTATATTAATAAAAGAAATTATTCAGGCTGGATAAAGAAATGTGAGAGAGGGTGGATGGGAAAGAGAAGAGGTGCAGCAGCCCTGCTATAGGGCTGAGTTTGGATGGGGTAGCCTAAGACACATCCCCTGGCAGCATCTTGTTCTGATCCTTGTGCTCCTCCTCCTCTCCCCACTGCATCCCAGGCAAAGCAGGAAAGCAATCTCCAAGGCTTTAAATCATTTTAACCATAATACAAAGGATTTATCCTGCCACCGAAGGTGACAGGAGCTTTAATACGTCAGCTTGAGAAAGGTGCTGGGGGCTTAATGCCAACAGCACACCCTGCAAGCTCTGAATGTGACAATTCATGTGGTTAACACCTACCTGGCTGCTACGGGTGATGGGTGCCCATGGTGCTGGGGACATTGGCATTAGCCTGAGCCCCTCCTCTGCCAGGCCATGACACTTTGCTTGCAGTGCTGCCTTATGAGACAAAAACACGCTGCACTTTCACACCACCTCCCCTTCAGGACTTATAAAACCACAGAGGATGTTAAAGGCCTTTTCTGCTTCCTACTGTTTTTTCATGATCCCAAAGCCTGAAGCTCAGAGATGTCCTAAGAAAAAAAAAAAAAAAGGATTTGATAATGTTCCTAAGAGGACCACCCTAAAGCAGAGAAACGGGTACTCCAAAATAAAGAGCACAGAGAATCCTGGGGTCATTTTCAAAGCACAGGTGGCATGCAGAAAGCCTGCCTGTAACCAGGGATAAAACCTGCACAGTGCTGGGACAGGATATTGTTCTGCTTATGCAGTGGCTTTCAGCCTCATAATTTTGGTGTCCTAAATGTTTCCCTGGGGAGGTACAGGCTCCCAGATCACTAACTTAAGCCCATTAAACCCTGAGCTTCTTATTCATTTTTCTTGGGACAGTTTGGGTTCAGTCCACAGATCCCTGGGACCACATGGTCCCATGCTGCCCGAAAACCACCACCCAGGGCTTAGAGCAGCACTTTACACGTTTCTTCATGAGCTTTTGTTTTTAAACAGCTTTTGACAACTGTATTTTAAAAAAAAAAAGTAGCTCTGTTTTACTGTTGAGTCTTTGGAAAGCACATTCAAATACACATCCACTTCCAACAGGGTTAAGCTGTTTCATGACTACCCATACTCCTCAAAAACCACATAACCATGCCGAGGCTCCTGTAAAATTCCAATCCATCCAATTCCAGCCAGGGAAGAGGGGACCAAGCCTCCAGTCCCAGAGAGGCCCCACAGGGCCCCACAACCTGTGTCCCTGCTGCCTCTCCTAAGCAGAAATCCTGAACTAGCTGTATTTGCTTGCTTGCCAGTTAATTTATTTTATACCTCAGCAATGTCCCCTCCCAACAATGTCTCCTGGTGTTAATGTGGGAAAAGCCCCTGCAGCCCCAGGGGCTGAGAAGGCATCTCTGCCACAGCACTAGCTGACGAGGCCCAGGAGCACTTACCAAAGGGATTTCTTCATAACCATTTTCAGTGAACATTAATAAGCCAAAAACAAATCTCCAAACAGCACAGTTCTCTGAGCACTCACACCTCCTCTCCATCCCCTCTCCATCATTGCTGCCCTGCGATGCCAAAATGTTTCCAAGCACCCTGTATGCACCGTGGACCCCAGATGCTAAATCCCAGCACCACCTAATTCACTTCTAAAACCCTCCAGGCTTTTCTGTAGTGTCCTGCAGAAAGTAACAGAAAATACCATCCACTCAGTGCTTCTCCTTCTTCTTTCCAGGGTTTTTTTAAATGCCCTGGAAGCTTTACTCAGCAGGAAGGCAGTGGTACCCTCACTGTCACTCGCAAGGGCAGAGCAAAAGTCATGCAGGGACCCAGCCTGGTGTGATTCCAACTTGTGCTCCCATCCGAGGGCAGTGCTGCTGGAGACTGTCAGACGGCTCGGGGAGGAAGTCTCCTGGCAGGGCTCCACCAAAGTGGAGTTGCTAGGTCATTGGAACAATAAAAAGGCAAGAAAAAACATCCTGTCTGTAAAAAAGAAAAGGCAGGGGGGAAAAGGGGGGAGTCACAACTGTGTACAGTTCTGGTTCAGGAGAAAGAACGGTGCTGCAGAGAGCACGATGATGCCGCTGATGGCTTTTGAAAGCAGGCAACTTAATTTCTAATATAGAACTTTTATCAGAGCTCTCACACAATTCCAGAAACCTGGACTTTGTCTGCAAGGTTTGCAATTGGTAAAAATCTCTCATGGGGCAGTACTTCCAGGGAAGCTAACCCACTGCTGCTATGAAGAGATCAATTACACATTAACCAGGGCATCATAATCCATCCTACGACTCTCACATCATCACCTGCCCTCAGCAGCTGCCTGCATTCTTTTAAACTGGTAATACTAGAAAACTGCCTTCAAGCAGGGCCATACTTCATTGCTAAGGGGGTGAGCAGCCTCACCAGGTGCAGAGTGATGCACAGCCCCAGGGCTCAGGCTCCTCTATAAGGAAAGGTGTTAGCAGCTTAGAAGCTGCAGGATGAAATTCTGCTTCCTGAAAAGTTTAATTTCAAGGCCAGAAGGGAGCATTAGCTCATCCTGTCTGACTTCATGTATAACCAAAGTCATTCTGTGTAGGTTATTTACTCCCAATATAAGCTCAGTGACTTGCGTTTGACTTAAATGGAACTTGGAGGGAAAAAAACCCAAACTATTGTTATTTGTGATTATTGGGAATTCTGCTTAAAACCATGAGAACTATAGACTGAAGCACAGATTTTTCTGAAAAAAAACCTCAACATCATGAAAAAGCCATGCCCAGCAGTGTGAAGCATATGTGCAGCAGGAGCCATCCACCTCAGGAGCCAAGTACTCCAGCCCTTTGTAGACCCAGGAGAAAACAAGGTGATATCTTCCTATCAGACTCTGGAAATAAAACCACAGGTCCCTGTTCCACAGTGGTCCAAGCCCAAGAGCTGCTTCCCACAGCCAGGAGGGAACAATAAATACTAGTAAGATGGAGGAAAAGGTGTGATGCCACACTGGGAGGTCAATCCAGGAGCAGTCGGAGGCTGCCAGAGGTCCCTGGGGGCCAAGTGATGCTGCCCACCACTGCAGGGTGGGCTTTGGTCCAGGTGTCTTGACTAGATCCTCACTCCAGCAGTACACTTAAGAAGAGCTCCCCAGCGAACTACTCTCTATGCTTAACACGAAGCACATGCCAAAGAGCTTTGCTGGCTAGTGGCCACACCAGGGATGATGACCAACCTGGGAATTCAGCAACTTCTGAAGTACACTGTGGGGAGGAGGGGGATGAAGGGCCCTCTCGGATGCCAGAGCATCACAAGGCCACTGAGGGACGGATGCAGTTTGGTAACAGAGAGGTACAAGACTCGCTGGACACTACCCTCCATGTAGACTAGTAAAATCCAACCCCATCCCAGGGGGAAAACTGATGGCAGCCCAACCCTTACACCCAGCTTTTGCCTCCCAGCTGAAGATGGAATAAAGGTCATGGTGTCATGTCAGTGGGAGCCATGGATGCTCTCATGGCTCCTACTCTTCCAGCGAGACTTGGGAGGGGATGGGGAAAAAAAAAAATCAAACAGTTGAAAAATCTAAGCAGCTTAGAAATAAATTAATCCCCAGAAGAGATAAGGGCCCCCACCTCCCTTCCCCCATCTGCCTGTGAAAGGATGATGATCTAAATCGCATTTCCTAGATGACACCACACCAATCTCCTGACGGAAGTGGAGGTGGCAGTGCTTGGGATGGTGCCGGATCTCCTTACAGCGATGAGCCAGGTCCTTCCCTGCTGGCACCCACCTCCGCTGAGAAGCAGAATGTCAAGGGGCAGCTGGAGCAGACATCCCTCCCACCGTCCCCCATCGCTTCCCCACTACCTCTGCAGGCACATTTCCTTTCTGAGAACAAGAGGGGAAGGGATTTAGCATTTCCAGCACCTCTCTGCACATGTTTCAGGGAGGCTTTAAACATCTTCCTTTGGCTGTGTGCAGGTCTCTGCTCTGCAGCAGGGAACCCCACAGTCAAGCCCTGTGGCCAGTACTGGAAATGGGCAATGAAGAAGAACAGGATTGAGCTGTCAGTCTCTAAGCTGTCACTGAGGACTCATAGGAGTCAGGGTCAGGTCACAGCTCTCCTCAGTGCATGAGCACCATGTGCTGAGCAACACAGGGCAGAGGATCCACAGGCTGCATCTGAACGCTATGTGCCCATATTACCCAGCACAGAGACACCTCACACTGCCTGCCTTGGTATGCTCTTGCTATCCTCTTACTCTTGCCATCAACTTCAGTCTTAACCCAGCATGTGACACAGCTTACCTGACCAGTCTCTAGGCATACCAGCAACTGCAGGATTAGGAGGATCTCTGTCTGCAAGGTGTGGACCACAAAATTGCTGGTACTCCCATTCTCCAAGCCAGAAGCCTCCTGGTCCTCATTTGGCTTCCTTCATGAATCATATTTGCTCCATGTCCCTCAGAAAAGACCATCCTCACAATTACTCTGCACTCTCTGATCAAGTTTCTGTCCTAAGAAACACCCTTTCAAAGGGCTTTTATCTGCAGGGTTGGCTGCCAGTCTAATGCACCAGTTTCATTCTGTATTTGCTGAAAGAGCTGATAATGTCCTAAAAAGAATTAACATTTAGATGTCAGTTCTGTAACTGAATCCGAATCAAACAATGATGACTGTTCAAATGCCTAAAGCTACTCAGGGGTATTTTCCTTTGAGTTCTTCCAAGCTTATACTAGGGGTAAGGAGCTTTCTAAAGATGCCTTTGTGAGCACCAGCTACTGAAACCCTTCTTGTCCCTCCAGACACAGATACAATTATGCCCAGCTCTGGCACGAAGATAAAGGCTGAATTACAAGAGCAGTATTATGCCCCACAATCAGGATTCTTCATTCCAACTGACAAGGAAAGCAAATCATGTGCAGTTAGTTTGCTAATGTTTCCACTCCTGGAAATCTATTCCCATCACAGGGGAAGAAATTAATTCAATATAGAGGCTTACCTTTTGTGTTATCTCCACAGATTGCTAAATTACCTTAACTTTTCATTTCATAAGGTCTTACAAGTTACGCCAGGTCACACCTGGCCACCACCTGTATGGGATATCTGTCTTTGCAGGAGGTTTAACTGCCAGCTGCTACAGTTTCCCTGATAAGAAAGTGTTTTCTTACCTGGCACGGATGTAGTGGGACAGCTATTCAGAGAAGCTGTGAAACCTTTCTCTGGAGTAAATTTTAAAAAATGAGTTAGATAAATATCTTCAGGGGTGATCCTGCAAGGGGAGATGTCTTAACATGCCTTGGGAGATATCTTGAGATCCCTTCCAGACTTGCCTTTTGCTTTTATAGAGTTGTTAAAAACCAAAACCAAACCAAAACTCCTCAAATATCCAAACTCCAATCTCCACCTCTCAACCTCCTCCCAAGACAGGTCCTGCCACCCTGGGTGGGCTGCAGTATCCTACTGCTAGGCTATCACAGAAGGTATCTTTACAATAATACATTGAATCCAAATCTTCAACTTAGCGTGATTCATCCCCTCTCCAGTGAAGTTCAACAGAGCATGACATTTCACACTGGTCCTCGGGGCTGAAGAGATTTTCCACAAGAGGAAGGGTGTTAACGCCAGCATCCTAACAAGCAGTGACGTGGGTAATTGTGCTCTATAGATCCAAATTCCCCTTGTCACTCCAGATGCAGAAGTGCCTTTAGCATGTGATTCACGAAAAAAAAGGCCTTTTCTTTGCTACCAGAAACCTAACCTGGCAGCTAAAAGAGCCTGCTCATTAGTCCAAAACTCCTGCATGGTGTTTCTTCCGTGGTCTGAAGGTCCCCGAGATAATCTGCGGATGGTTCTGGTAGCAGAAATTACAAAGATGACCACCTGGTTATAGAGACAACAGGTCAGACTGATTCCTGTAACAGCCTTTAAAATTTCTGCCATCACAGCAAGCTGAAAAATGTTGATAAAAAAGCCCTGAATGCTTGCACAACATGATGTCCTCTGGGAGGTGCAGCTTGGGCTACACCCCTGGGACCACCGTTAACCCTTCATGCACAGTTTGCACGCCTTTCTATCAGAGCACTTAAAATTCCCCCTCATTCCTCTCCCAGCTCATTTGATCCCAGAGCTAAATTAACTCAGGGTTACAAAGAAAAGAACATTTTCTCCCAAACTTTAGATACAAGGTCCTCATTGCTATCTCACCACTGTACAAAAAGTCCCTCAAACATCTTCACGTTTGCCTTGAAAAAAGAACTGCAAAGCTCTTGGTGACTTCAGAGGACATTTTGCAAGCACTGACTTGGGAGCCCAAGATGGGGTGTTCAAACAGATGGGTGAACAGAAGGACCTGCAGCATTTGGTCACATTGTGAGTGACACGATCACCCTCAAACAACTTAAACTAGACAGAGCACAGTTGGTACGCTGCAGAAGCAGGTTTAAAAGTCCTACCTTCACATCTTTGCAAAGAACGAAAAGGCAGATGGAGCTTGCTCCTCCCAGTGGAGAGTCAATCTGCCAAGGTCAAGGCGCTTGCACAAGGTATTTGGACAGCCTGACAGAAAACAACTGGTTTTGCACCCAATTTTCCATCTGCACTGCCCTGCACTTTGCACAGCCTCTCTTTTCCTAGCAAGGCAAGACAATTAAGATGGTTGCGCTTCTGCAGACATGCAGGCAGAGCCCTCCCAAGCAAGACTGTCTGAAACAGCCCCTCTGTCTGGACTCAAAATCCTCTGAAGATGAGCTTTAAGCTAGTGATATTTTTAAATACAGTAAACCTGGATTTCTTGCGTGTCTCCTGGATTTGCAGCTCACGTTTTCAAGGGGTTTTTATCTACTACCTCAACAAACAGAAACAATTTTTCTCCCTCTCTAAGTGATTCTCCTGTAACAACAACACCGGGAGTTGGGAGTTTTAAGGAAAGACAGACAAATCTGAGGAATCTCTCAACACAGATCCTGACTTTTGGCAGCAGTGTTTCCTCGCCCACAGCAGACTGCAGCTCAGGAGATGCTTAAGTAACCAACTGCAAAACTATATATCAAATTACTCCAAGTCAAGGGCACAGTGGATGCAGAAACAGATACAGTCCTCCTCAACAGGCCTGCCTGTGCAGGGGAGAGGCAACAGGAAATATCTTCATCCAAACTATGGGAAGGACTGGGGGCAGCAGCATGGAAGCAGCAATAACTTGGATATTTGCTGTAAGTGCTCTGCTTATAGGAAGTAGGTTGGGTTTTTTTCATGAATTTCAGGCATAATTAAAATGATATTTCTATACCTCATGCATTTTATACTCGTTTCTGAAAAGATGAAGCTCCTGAGACAGCTTTGTCAGTCCTCCTACACTGAAACACATCAGCCTGCGAGGTAGAGACCTCAAAGGCAAAAAGTTTCTACAAGTTTTATGAAGACCAGTACTTTGCTAGAGAAGACTCCTGGGGAGCTGCTGCACTCAGACCAAGGGGGATCCTTATGGCTCACTCCATGTCCTGGCCATGGGACCTGTATGCACACAGCACCCAGAGAGCCCAAAATAAACAATGGCACAAGCTAACACCATCCAGCCCATGGTGAGCAGAAGAAAGCAACCCACAGGTACAGCTCACAGAGTAACTTTGTCATGTTTCTCTCCCTTTCATGGGTTTGCCCAAACACTGGCAGCTCTAAAAATGAGACTTGTTCTCCCCTGGTTTTACACAAACAGACTTTTGAACTCAGCACCCCAGTGAGTGGAAACTTCACATCTTTTTACCTTACTCCAGTTGATGCCTCTGCTCACCTTGGCCCTTCCTACCCCTTCTCCAAGCTGTTCAGGACCTGGGGTGACCATTGCCCCATCCAGCACACAGCTGAGATTTAAAAAATAAAATAAAATAAAAAATTAACATCAAATAAGATACATGACCCAGGATCCTAAAATCTGTATTGTAGACCTCACAGTATTCAGATCCTACAAGAGGTCCTCATTTTAAGCAGGAACTGGCTCTTGCTCCCTTTTTCCCCTTTCTGAGCACTTTGGTACACTGGAGCTGACAGCAGCATTACTGTAACACAGGCAACAGCTACACTAATGGCTTGGAGGAGCTGAAGTTTACAGAGCTTCCTTTCCTCGAGGGAACTGCATTTTTCTAAGATTATATTATTACTTGGGCTAGCCGCTCAATAATGCAACATCATTTCCCTTTTGGGTGGGAAAGTTCTCTCCTTGTCCTCAGACGCAAATGATTTCAGCCTGAAAGGATGAATGCGAACTCTGCATGATCAAAGAGCCATAAATGAACTGTGCCCCTTGCTGAAGCAGCAGGATGTTATGGTACAACACCTGGGCATTCAAAAACATGTCGTGATGGATGTATGTGCACATACATGCAGTGGCTGTATGTGCACAGAAAAGGGTGAGAGGGAAGGGTGTCCACACATGACAAAACCATTTTCTCCTGATAGGCACCCACAGACTTCATTCTTTCACCAAGCCTGTGCTTGTAGCCCTCCTGAATTTGCTCTGGATGAGTATCCCAGCAAGTGAACCTCTACTATTTACAGAAACAGCAAATTACAATGCAGATGCCACAAAACTGCTCAGAGAACTAAAAATTTGAATTTGTAATCAGGTCTACTGCCACTGAAAACTGGATTCTGCCTTTGATGCTCAACTGAGGAAAAGAGAAAAAACATATTGTATGACCTATATCTTCAATCAAATGTAAATAGCAGGGCCTGTGGTTGGGGTATTAAGGCCTCGATATGAGCTTGCTCATGAGCTACAGACTATGGATTTTGTATTGGACATTATCAGGGGAATATTATGAATGACCAAACTTTAACTCAGTTGGAGCACCTTCTGACCCTTTGTCTGATCAAAATGCCCTGAAAGCTTCTTTGCACCATTGAAACAGCAGAAGGACACACCAACAGGTTCCAGGATCTGGCTAAGCTTTTTTCCACAGGAGCTCCATGCAAGTCCAGGTGGATCAGCCCAGGTGGGAGCACTGCTGTTCATCTGCACAGAGACACCCTGACCCAGCCAGACCCTCCTGTGAGGGAGGTAGGCCAACCCCCCATACCTGAGAAACTCCCTTGAAACTATGTGGGAAAGCAAAGCCAAAATCCACAGGGTTCACACTGGCTATCTATGATCCACCCAGCTCCAGACCGTTTTCTCAGGGTATTTAGGTCACAGCCCTGCCTTCAGCATCCCACACACAGCAGGGGCAGCTGGACTGGGTGCAGCACACCATGACCCCTCCTGCCTCCCTGCAGCAGCAGACACAGACAGGACGACAGCATTTTTGTGCTATAGAAGGTAACAGGCTCAGCCACAGCTGGACCCTACCACTCTCTGTACCCATCCTTATTTCAGAAATGGTATGTAGCTATCAGTGATGGGGAACCTACAGAACCATCCAGTGGGTCCTTCCAGCAGCAAATCCAAAAAAAGCTGCAGACTTCAGTGGTGCCTTAGTCTCTCCACCACAGCATTGAAACACTAGTACCACACTGACAGGTTTTATTAGCTTGATTAACTTGTTAATTGAAATTGCTCCTTATTATGTGGGGGTTTTATTATGCTGGATGAATGCTTCATAAATAAAACCATCACAACCAGACTGATGCTACCAAGGCTTCAGTCTGCTCCAGCATAGCTGTAGAAGCAGCCAGTGGGGCCAGCAGCAGTGTCCACCGCTGGCTGGCAGCAGCACCCAAGCAGGCACCCAACACACACCTACCATCAGCCAGGCTTTGGTCTCCACTTTCACCCAACAGACAGCTCAGCGCCTTTGGTAGCTCACAAGACAGCAATCTCCTGCTCCTATTGCCCAGACATGTCCTGAAATTCCTTTTACAGGACTGCCTAAAACACCGAAGGTTTAAAGAAGCAGTTTTATGTTTCAGATGCACCAGCACAGTCCCAGCCATGGCAGATTCCACTCAAGTTTTGCACTGCAACCACATCAGGATCAACTACCTTTCAAGCCAGGTTATCACAGCCTCTCTGCTAACTGAGCATAATCCTCTGCCACCTCCACGAGATGTGATGGTGATGGAGCCATTAGCCTCTGCGTGACACTCAGCTGCTCTGACGTGCCCCCTGTAGAGGAATGGGATGGGAAGGATGGGGCCAGCACACAGAACAGCTTGAGAGCTCAATCACAGAGGGTTTCTGATTGCCAGACTAAGACCTGGGATCTGTAAGAGTAGACAAAGGAAGCAGGTTGTCCCAGAAATCCCACGCTCTTCTAAATTTATCAGTATCTGCAACTTTTGATACAGAAAACATTCCCTGAGGAAGGCACCCCTGCACCAGCAAGGCTGACATCAGCTCCCGCAGACACAGCAGCAACAGCCCATGTCCCTCATCAACCCCAAGTGAAAATTAAAGCAAATTAAGTTATCCCTTTGAAGCGGCAATGGCTGCTGGAGCAGAGCACACCGCGAATGCCTGCTGAATGTGCGCGGGCTGCCTCTGGCAGTTTGCTGCCAGGAAATAAAACTTTGTGAAGAGCCCAATACCAGCCTTTAGCTACAGCAGCAATCCCTGTACCCGCTGTGCCCTGGTCACAGCTTAGCGCTCACGTTCTCTGCGTGTGGAGGTGTAAATCAATACACATCACTGTGTGCTCCCTGTCAGTCAAGTTTCACAATTACCTCTCGGACTATTCATTTACAGCTTAAATATCCTGCAAAGTGCTTTCACAGGCTGATGCAAACCCAGCTGGTCAGTGCACAACCCTCATTACCTTCAGGGGTCTGGGATGGGGAGTGAGCAGGGAAGCTGATCTCCTATTTCCCTCCTTTTCTGAAACTCTTATTTTTCCTTCCTTTTTTTTTTTAATTTTAATTATGCACCCCAAAGGAGCAGAACTAAATCTATACAACTCCAGGGACCTCAAGTTCGCAGCACTCCAAGCAAATCCACTTACAGCTCACACACAGGAGCAGCAAAGATGCCCAAGAAAAGAAAACCCTAGAGCCTATAGGTCTTTTGAGAGCAATGTGGAGGTGTGGGAGGCAATCCTTCCTTGTCCTGATGCTGCCCGGGGAGGAAGCCTCCTTCCCGCACCACTGGCAGTCACCTGAAATCCTATCAATGCTAAACAGCAGCATCTTACACCTCTCTGCGTTGGCGTGACTGCACAGGAATCCAGGCTTCTGCCCCTAGGAGTTACAAAGTTGGTACTGTGAAATTTGAGGCAGGTTTGGAGGCAATGCCACAGTTTTGTACAAAGAAGTATCCTCATCATCTTCTTCCCTCACTCCTAACTTTCCTTATTCTGCAAAAAGTTTCAAAGATAGAAAGTTTAAAAACCCTCTAAAAGGGCTGGGAAGTTTTTCCTAGTAGCCAGCTTAAATCTCTGCTGCAAGCTAAGCTTATTCCTTCTCGGGTGATTTCACACCTTATTTTCAGGGCTCCCACTAGGGAAGCTGCAAAGAAAGACAGCAGCTGGCATGGGAGAGAGGAAGAAAGGACAGAAGGCTGGACACAGATGGCAGAAAAGCAGATCAACTTCTCAGGGCAAGCCCATTGATGGTGGCCCCATGCTGTGCCAGGCAGCACAGCGGGGCACTGGTGTGGGTCAGAAGGGAAAAGGAATATTGCAGAAACAGGGGGAGACCCTGGCCACTGTGATTTTGTCAGAGGCTTGGTGCCACCTCCACTGTCCCTGTGGTGTCACTGGAATTATTCCCACTTTACAGATGAAAAACATAAAATAAGGAGACCTAGAGTAGGACAGAGCTTGTACGTGAACCCCTGCCCATGTAAAGCTGCTGGCAGGAGGAAGTTCACAGAGGGCTTTCATGATGCTTTAACACTACTGTCAACCAGCTTTTTTGCTTCCTACTTCACCTAGTTTTCTCCTTCTGTTCCTCTTCCCAGGTTCAGCCTGTACTTTAAACAACACACAAAAGCCATCTGCCCTCATTTCTCCATCAGACAAGCCCAGGGTGGGTTTGGCAGGGAGGGGCAGCAGATGTGGGCCGAGGCACAGGCAGGCCAGGGAATGCAGCAAGGCTCCACAGGGCAGCCTGGCTCCCACGCGGCTCCCTCACCCCGTGCTTTGTGAGACGCTCAAAAGCCCCATTTCTACACCCACTGCCTCACCATCTGCTCACTAAGCCCAGCCTGAGAAAGGGCTTTTGCTGCCTAACCTCAGACTTGTTTCAAATGGAGATGTAATCTTCACTTCCATGTAGTGCTGGGGTGATCAGTTCACAAGAAACACTCCCTGCCCTGCTTCAAGCATTCAAGCATTTTCAAAGGTAAAAAACATCTCAGAGAGGCAGGAGCTGCAGTGAGACAGACAACAGGGTTTTATCAAGCATCTACAGCTCGACCTGAGAGGGATTCAGGAGATCCCATCAGCCCACTCCCACAACACCAAACAATTCCCTTGACTGACAAGCATAGAGCTGTAGCGAACAGTGAGTGAATCGCAGCTGTCAAGACCCAGCATAATTCATGATGCCATTTGCTAGGGAGCGAGCTACTGCCGAGCTATTTATCACTCCTTCACGATGCTTCCCCCGTTCCTTCTCGATGGGGTTGACATGATTCACGAGCACCTGTAGCTGCTGAGCGTGGAGCTGCACGGAGCAAAGACATGGAGCTGGGCGGCCAGACACTGGTAGCCAGACAAATGGCTTTTCCAGCATGTGGACAGACAGTTAGAGCTTTTCAGATTCATAACAAAGGAAATGCATTCCTCCACTGACTCTCAGGAGTCATCAAGGTCACAGGAAAAGATGCCAGATTGAAAGCTGAGATGAAATTAAGTATTTTTTTTCTGTCCACCAAGAAATTTGTGCAGCTCTCATCAAATAATAGGCAAGCACTTTGCTGTCGAGTTGCAGATTTTATCTTCACAAGGTTGCTAGCAGGTAAGACAGAGTTATTCTCTCCTGGTTTGGAGGGCAAACTGACACTTGGAGGGACACAAAGAAGTGGCTGAGCTGGGAACAGACCCAAACCTCCTTCATTTCAGTGCAGTATCCTAGTCACCAGGCTGCTCTCACACGAACACTGTTAGTTAGGAGCTTTCTAATTCACTGCAGGGTACATTCCAGTCAATATCCCCAACTGTACATTTGGTCCAGCATAGATACATATTATAAAGGCATGCCTTGAGTTTGTGAAGAAAACTAAAATGTTATAAACTTAGTTTGTTCACATTTCCTGAAATTTCACAGCTCCATGAAAGCAAACTTAACCCCGAGTACCAAAGTATGATATGCTCTCCACATCAGAAATTAAAAGATGAAATTTGACAGTGCAGCTCAGGCAGGTGAACAACCCTGAAACCTACAAAGGACTAGTTTGACATACTGGATTTCCTTACACCACCTGCAGACACACACCACTTGCCAGACCCATGGGAAGTTAGTTATCCTTACAGCTATGGCTCTTTTTCAGCAAGTACATGGAGCAATTTACTGGGTGACACTTGAAATGAGCCCAACTTGTTCTGGGAACAGTATGTTTTATCCTGTGCTGAAACCAAATTCAACATCATTTGTAAAGCAGCAACGTAGTCATTGCTTCTGATAACACCACCATAGATATGACATGTGAGGAAATATGACTTTATACATGTCGAATCTGACAGTTTGTAGGTGATGCAGAGAAAAAGCGGATATTTATCGAGAGCTGATGGCATCAGTCCCCACATCTGGATGTTGGTCAGCACTTAAGGTGAGATGAGGTTATGTCTGGAGATGAACAGTAGTCACCACAGACCCTGAAGGACACCTACAGTAGCCACCAGGGAAGCATTCTGGTGGGTGTGTGAGTGGCAGCCATGCCCCTGGTCCCCGCCTGCGCCTTCCTCAAGTTCCCCTGTGAAGTTTCCACCGCTCGCCTTCGAGTCAGTCCATGCAGCTACAACACGTTTACAGGTTCCCACTCGCGATTCCCATCCTGAACTTTCACCCCACTGAAGCACGCGCGCCTGTATCCACGATGGGCTGGGCAAGGATTCCCCGCGTGGCCTCGGACACCCACCCCTTCACCCCCCCCCCCCCCACATCCCATCCCCACC
>VWZY01005919.1:76878-119297 GCA_013399075.1 Chloroceryle aenea | reverse complement strand
CCCCAGTTCCCGGCAGTGCCCCCCGCCGCGCGAAGGCATTTTGCTCTCAAGGGCAGCGCTCCCGCGTTTCGTTTTGCAGGCCCCGGGCGCGGTGGGGGTCAGGGGGCGCAGGCCGAAACAACCCGGCTGCAGGGAGGGCATCCCGCGGCCGCTCCGCCCAGCTCTGCCGGGGTGCCGCACACGGCTGCGGAGAATTCGGCTCCGTAACGCTCCCGCGCTCGGTTTTGAGCTGCAGGGAAACAAAGCCAGCGATCGATAGGTCACGTCCCTGGCTGTGACCAATGCAGCTTCTGAAGCAGATGAAAACCTGGTCGGTTGTGCACTGCTCTGCCAGACTGGAAAGTTTCTTTCTAGATGAGTGTGGTGAGCACTCGATAGCCCCAAACTTAATTCACATCAAGATCGAGTCCTTGACAAAAATCTTCATATCTTTTACTGGTTATAAAGCTAACCCACTCTCTTTTAAACACCGTCATTGGTGCATTGGTGAATTTCCCAGCCTGACTTGTACGGGAGGCAAAGGATTTCCCTTCATTGTTCTGAAATTCCCTTTCATAACTTCACGCTCCTGGTTCTGCGAGACAGCACACCCTGGAGCAGCAGGCCTGGCTTGCCGAGGCTGCTGGCATCCCAGGCTGCCGGGTTTAGCATCCCGAGCCAAATTCTCCCTCCTCAGGGAATATAAACCCATTCTGGGGAGCCTCTCCCCTCTGAGCTCCTCCTGGGCCCTTTGCTTTTCCCTCGAGCCATTTCAGAATCAGGCACCATTCCCACAGGCCAAGCAGAATCCGACCTTTCAAAGAGGGTGGCCAGTAACAATACACCGTATCCTGGTACCTGCACCCTCGGACAAAACCCGGATCTGCTCCACAGCCCCCCACTCCCTGTTTCTCCCGTCGCCAAAAGAAGTCGATGCCTGACACAAACTCTCCTGAAAACCTCTTTCCACCCAAAAGGTGGCACTGATGAGCCCACACCAGCACGTTAATGACCTCAGCTTTACACAGCCGCAGGACTCTCTCTCCTGCTCCCATGCTTTTCTCTCAACGTGCGCTGCTGTCTGCACCTTCCCACACAGCTCGGCTAACCACCAGCGCCTTGGTGATGGAGCACATTTCGAAATCTCCACTCGGACACTTGCATGATCATAGATGAAAGCCCTGGAAAAGGCACCCCTTTGACGAACTCATTCTCTATTCTACTCCCTACAACTTCTGTTGTCTTCTTGCTTCAAATTTGCTTAAACTCAAGAAACAAGTCCAGCTAGTGTCATTTTGAGAAGTACTGCACATTAGGAAAACAAACAAGTCACAATGACACTTTAGTTATACAAGTAAACATCCCAGTCCTGTCAAAGGGGGACATCTAAGTGACCCAGAAACCAGAAGCAGTTACCACCAAGGTGCACAATAACCACACAAGATATCCTTAGGCTCCATTAGTCTGTGTCAATGTACCTATACATTCTTTATGGATTAGGTCATGTAAAAAAAAACATCCTGATCAATAAGCTGGAAAGACCAATAACAACCAAGTAACGTGCCATCATGGGATTGAGTTAAAGCTCCGGTGAAGAGCTCTGAATTATTTTTGATTCTCTGGGAGATGGCTCAGGGAACATAGAGCAGCAGCTCAAATACTTGAGGATAACTTCATACATGAAATGCAGAACTCCATGTTACCAGTTTCTAAGACAATAAGTAATCAGCAATAATTATGATCCTTCAGAAAGTTTTGTTAGTCCCTGGAACTAAAGTCTTCCCAACAAGCAAATCTGACACTTTGCTACATCCTTCAGCTATGCGATACAGGTGAGGCAGCAGGGCTGAGAAACCTCTTCGAGGTCAGCAATACATCAGCAGGGCTGCATGGGACAAGTCAAAGCCAGGCCCAGCCCTGAGGTGAAATGGGTGCTCTCATGTCCACTCATTCTCATGGGCCTTAACACCAAGCCTAGAGCTCTCTCTCATCCCTTTCCCCCCCACCTTTTCCGAGAGACTTCTCCAACATCTAAGCAGCTCCCTGTGCTTACTGCATCCTCCCAAGCTGTAAATCGATCCAGCAGGAAGAACGGTATCAAATGCTTTTCCAAAAAAAATCTCTGTAAATTCTTCCTACTGTTTTACTCCACAGGCGCATCAAGAGCAGCCGCAGAAGCAGGAAAACGCAAAACAAATGTTGCTGTAACAGCAACCAGTGTCTGTATCAAATGGCTCCAATCTCCCCATGCCCCTGTGGTGCATCCATAGTGTGACCCATGGAGCTGTGAGAAGTGAAGACTTGGATTAACCCCTTCTAGGGAGGAACAGCTAACTCCCTCTCCCAAATTGCCATTGAACCTGCCCAAGCTGCCATAACACCGCATTTCTGAACCAAATGGGGCATCTGTGACCGTGAAGGGGCTGACCATGAGAACTGTATGTGCAGTCATCACCAGCAAACACCAGCCAAAGGGCCCTGCGCTGCCCTTGATCTGCCCACATCCCAGCAGAGCTTGATCTAGGTGGGAAAACACCTCACCAGCCCAGCTGACTGGCCCAGTGCAACCTCTGACACACATGGCAGCTGTGGGGCTGCTGCTTTTGCCAGCCCCAGCTGGGGCAAAAGCCCCCCATTGTGAACCAGTGCGTTCAAACCAGCATTTTACCATCAGAAAATAATTTCTCTCCTCTTTCTGTCACAGTTCCAGTCACAAGCAGCACATTATTCACAAGCACCTGGAAAGGAAACGCCGATATTCAGGCAGTTTCAGACTTCCCAAACGCAATCCCTTCCCCCCACAGGTGCCTATTTTGCCAGAGTTTAGTGGCTGTAAATTTAAGGCTACTGTGTTTTCCTGCCATGTTATTTTATTCCTACTTTCACCACTCTGAAGGAACACTCCTGCACCCAAGACGTGAATTTAAGACTGATATTTTTGAGTTCCAGCTCTAACATCCATATGAAAAAATGAAGAAAAAAATCTCACCTGTTTTTTTTTTAATGGATTTTTTTATCATCCATTGGGACTGCAGGGGGTATTGTGCTGGGGGTACCACCCCTGCCACTCATGCACCACTTTAGACACTTTCCTGGGAGGCCAGGGAAGAAGCATTGGTGGTAGAAGGAGGATGCCTGCAGCAGGATGAAGGTGGCTGCATGGAGCGTGAGAGCTCAACAAAGGCCACTGGCACTTGGCTTTCCCTCACGTGGGCCTGGATTTGTTTATCCCCATGGCACAACTGCACGCTCTGCTGCTGTGTCCTGCTAATCATTGTTACAGGGCAGCTCTGGGCTGAGGGCTGCTCCTCTCGCTCCTTCAGAGCACAAAACTAATAGGAGATTTAAATGCATGAAATCTTGCCTGAGGAATTGGACAGGCCAGGCAAACCCTGATGTAAATGCCACTGCATCCTCCTGGAAGGCAGTGTGACCTCAAACATCTCCCTGAATTATGTATAAAATACATTTAACACTTCTATCTGAAAACCACCAGCACATTGAACACACACAGGAGTTAAAACTAACCAACCGACCTACCAAAAACCTCATCAACACAGGAAGCCTCTAACATAACTATATAAAACATGATCCTTGAGGTCCCTCCCCACCTGGTATTCTATCCTAGGATTGATATTACAAGCTGATTAAATGAATTCCACCCATCATCTTCTTTTGGGGGAGGAAAAACCTAGTCTGTTTTTATTTCACCTTGTTTTCCACTCTCCAGATCGAGAGGCTGGAGACACGTGACCAAATTTGACCAGTTCTGCGTTATTTTGGCCTAAAATCACCAAAATCCACAAGAGTCTCTACAGAGGAGGGATCTCTGTAGCACTTTGTCAGGATTACACTGACCGGTCCCTTCTCCCTGGTTCTATAGAAGCCTTTCCAGCCCCAGACAATGTCATGAAATTTCTGCAGCTCCCTTGAAACTTGGCCCAGATCTGTCCAAAACTTGGATCAGGCTCATAAACCCCAGACAAGTTTAAAGCTGATGATGAATTAAGGTACAAAGTGAATGTTTTCTACTCCTGGAATTTGTTATTAAAAGTCCTGAGTTTCCGAAGTGGACAGATAGTTCCTAACTGAGTAATTAATTACCTTCCCCATCTCCTCTCAATGCTGTAAGCCATCCATTAATGGATCCCAATCATACAAAAGGCACTTACCTGACCATTTTTCTTGGTATTTTAGGGGTGGTGGTATTATTGATTTATTTTCACAAGCAGTGCTTGACTTATACTTCTGTTGGAAGCAGTTTGTTCCAGAGACTTGACATTTGGAGGATGGATACAGGTCTGGTGATCTTGTCTCATCCCTCACAGAAAAATGCACAACAAATTAAAATGACATTGCATTTTGAATCCTGTCACTGGAAATAAATCCCATATTTTCTGAGGGAGGGGGTGGAAAGTCAGCCATTTAAATCTAGCTGGGAAGAAGTAATTCTAAATTTCTGATTTATGTCTTTTAGGACCCTCTTCAGCCAGCTCTGGTTTGGAGCGCATCAAGAAAAACCTGGCCATTTCGGAGCTGAGCAAAACACTGCACAGCAGCACCCTTAAAATCCAGAAAGAAACTCCTGCCAAAGTTTACAAGCAACATTTGGATCCAATAAAGCTACAGGTGTGCTCCTTGACAGCTGTGTTTCTGGGAGCATGCCTGTGCTTCCATTCACTATCACATGAGGGGGGCAAATCCCAGGTACTAGGGGTTATGTGCATGGAAATAATGTGAAAAAAGCCACGAGAAGCAGAAGGTGGAAAGGGAAGGAGCCTCTCTTGTGACATATGGGCTTTAAAGCTCTTTATTTCTAGCTTGCAGTCTGCTGCTGGAGCCTCCAGTCCATAGGTTTTAAGGCTGTTACTGCTGAGGTCTCACCCCATTTCAGGTTTAAGTGATGCTACACCAAATCTGGATCTCAGCAACACCACTGTGGAATATAAGCAAGTTCATCATACACCTATTTTATACGGAGTCACCAAATCTATAGGTTGTCTACAAATTTTTCTTTATTTATTTATCCCAGTAATTGCGTTTTCTAAAATTCTCTGGGCAAGAGTAATAGTTCAAATAACCTTGGGTTACTACTAACCTAAATGTTAATCCTAGTCTGGCTCCTGTGATTTAACAAATCTCTTCCAACCTTGCAGGTCTAAGTATCGATACTGGTCAAGAAACTCTGTCTGAACCAGAGAGGTGCATGGGCAAGAGCATACTAGCTCACAGGGCACATGCCTGAATTCAGCCATGTGCTGAAGCTTCATTTCATATTTTGTCATCATTCTTTGCTACTTCAGCACTGTGGCCACGACTATCTGCTATGACATAGTGATCATGGCAGGTGTGTGATTTTTTTGGCCACCATACACAACAAATCCCATCCAAGGAAACTCAAAGCTGATCAAAAGAAAGCCAGGAGGGGAGAAAAAAGGAAACAGGTTTGAGCTAAGCTGTGGATTTAAGAAACTCTGTTCTCACCATGCAGGCTCATAACAGGACAGGCAGGCAGATCCTGGGAGATGCGGACAATTTAGACCAAGGAGCTGTCTCTTACTGCCAATATCACAATAAAAAAGTCACTTTACTCCTGCCCCTTATTAGTCTTGACTATTTGTGCTGGAAGTTCTTTGAGGCAGAAGATTCTGAGTTTTGGGCCTGTTCAGTACTGTGGGATCACAAACAGAGGATGAGTTTCTAGGCAGTACTGCAAGGCAAGTAACGAAATATTTATCCCTCACTGTCTCCTGGGCTCACATGCTCTGCAAAGAAAGCTGTCAAAACTACAGCCACTAATTCTACAGTTGGAGTCTTCAAAAGGAACAAAACTGAGCTGTTACATCCACAGCTCTCTTGAAAAAAATAACTTTTCACACCTTGACCAATCACAAACCATTTTCATTTCTTGCATAATGGTTAAAAAACAAATCTCCAATTGAAAGGAAAGTAATTATAGATGGTAACAAAGCTTAAATGGCTTAGAAGATAGGAGGGTCTTTTCATAATGACATTAACCAAGCTGCAACCTATATGGGACATACCATGCTCTGAGCTGAGTCCAAAACCCATCTTCAACGAACCTGACACTTCATGAAAGCCACAGCATCTGGAGGCACAGCCTGGCTCCCAGGGGGGGTGAAAGCAGCCCATTCCCACTCACCCCAGCAATCCCCACCCACATTTCTTCCTTTCAACCACTGAACATGAAGCTGAATTCCTACCACTAATTCACTTATTTTTTTAGAATGCTACAGAAGCTATAGACATGTTTTACATGGCATTCTTTGGCAATGCAACTGCTTATTCTTTCTCACTGGAAAAGCTTCCTTAATGTGCAAAGCCCTGCATACCCTCAGAGCCTGTACTCATCTATTCTCCGACAGTACCAAGCCCGTGGGGTTATCGGTGCTAAAACAAGGCTCCCCTCCACTCTTATCATGCCAGAGCTAACACTCTGGGAAAGATCAGCACAAAAGATCAGCACATCCCCTCTCAACCATTAAACAGGAAAGCTGCTCTACTCATAACCTGTAACGGTAGCAAGGAAGCCAGCCCCATGCAATGTGTTCTCCCCTTGCAGGTATGAGGGGAGGAAAGGACCAGATGGGTGTACTTACCAGGTGGTGGAAAGAGCTGTTTCCTGCTGTGCTGGTGGTGCCAGTGGAGGAGGTGGCAGAGTTTCTCCAGCAGCAGCATGTGGAATCCAAATACTAGAACCCTCTGGCTCAACATGCTCTGCAGAGCATCTCTGCTGCCAGGTCGCAGTCGCAGCTATTGCCATCCAGTGTTGCTGACAGCCCAGCCACTGCTTTTTTTTAGAAATACCAAGGCACGACCCATCCCTGCACCCCAGCACCCTCCAGATGGCCTCTCACTGAGCCCCTGCACAGCATGGTGCCTTCCGTCAGAGGCTTTGCCAGTGGGTAAACATAACCAAAACTGTTCCAGAAGATGTTCAGATGGAAAGGGCTGATGGAGCTAAAGGGGCAGGGTGGTGGTGGCAGGGAAAGGCAACAGCTGCTGCAGACTGAGTCGTCTGAAAGCAAAGATATGGGGCACCTTCCCAGTACTACTAGACTGGGGGAGAAGCTGCTTGCATTTCTGGCTCATCACATCCCAGTTTTGGGGTTGAGCAGAGACCGTGGTGTTGGAAAAGCAAACACTCCTCACCACCAAATCATCTGGCTTCAACCAGCACAGCTCCTTGGTGAGGGGACAAACGCCAAGGCACCTTCCCCCTTCTCCCTCTCTGGATTCTCCTGATTACTGCCTTATTGTAAGAAGGGAGCTAAATTGTTTAGGGACTAACAAAGACATTAACCGATGAATTTCTGCCCATTAAACACTTTGTGCTGTACTCTGTGGTTTTCTTTTGCTCAAGCTAGAGAAACATGGGGCTGGGCAATTCCCCTCTTGGGACAGAAGGCATCCCACAATATTTTGATGCAACGTGACTTCATGAAATATACGATCTTACAGCACTGACATTATAGCCATGTACCAAACTCCAACAGGGGATAACACAGCACTGTGTGGCTTGCCAGTGGTTGATCAGCACCAAGGAGTGTTTGAAGTCTTCATAACAGCAGTAGATGCCAAGGTCAAGGATGTTACAAACACAGGGAGGGCTCTCTGGAGCCAGTGGTGCCCAGGGAAAGCTTCAGCATGGAGCCACATCCCCACAACAGATCCAGACTCTTTGGAAAACAAAGGCAAAAGGCAATGAAAGGAAAGAACTCTGGAAGAAGCATTTCCAACACAAAACAACTGAGTTGAGGTGGCTGAGAATTGGATGCACAAGCATCACTTACCTCTTGCCTCTGATGAGTTAATTAAAATTAAAAGCGCTTTGTAAATGACCTGTGACCTTGAAAAAGGAATATGTTTTCTTCAGTGTGCCAAGACTGCTCTCCTCTTCATCTCAGTAGAAATCCTCCTCTATTTCCCTCTGTAAGAAATCTGGAAGAGCCAAAGCTGCAGCTGGTCAGACCATGAGATGGGACAGGGGCTCCCCCAGAGCTGGTAATGCCGATGGCACCAAGCGCTGGCAAGCAGAACAGTGCTCAAAAACATTGAGTGTGCCCACAACAAGTACAGAGAGGAGCTCCTCGTGTCTCAAGCTTTTATTGCACAGAAGGAGAAATAAATAATCTACAGGCTGAAATGATCAAGAGATGAAAGGAAGTGAAAGGCAGTGATTTCCCCCTCCTTTCAGCATCAGAATTGATTTGTGCTGATGGGGCTTGCCCCAAGGCAGAGCTCTCCATCCCACCTCCCCAGGTCTTTGCCAGGACCACTGCCTGCAGGCAGGACAGCACTCAGCGGACAGGTTTTTCCCTGGGGAGCAGAAGCAACAGTGATGGGCTTGGCCATGTAAAACCTCTCCACACTCCACAGCCACTGCCCACCGACCCTAAGATCTCAGCAAGCCCTGCAGTGTCCCCAAGTGAACCTCTTGCATCCCAGATCACGTCAGCAGGAGAAACAGCTCCTTGTGGGAACTCTCTATGGGATGGGCTTTAATCAAAATAAGCAAATGTGGGGCTAAACGTATTTGTTAAGGCATTTTTTTAATCATCTGTCCCTCTTTTGGGACCCAGCTATGTTGTTGAGTCCCGAGTTTCACATCAGAAAGGATGTGGGAAATCACAATGAACAGCTAAGACATCATTTCACAGTTTCACAGTAGAGGTCATTATACTGCATTACTGCATTTAAATGTGTGGGTTTGATTCTAGTTGTGAATATATTTCATAATCTTCTTGCACTTGCCACTCATTCTGGCCTATTGTCTAATGCCTTAAAGTACTTTCTAAGACCTTGGTAATTGAAATGCTGAGGTAGAAAATTACAGTATTACAAGCAGGCTGAGAGGAGAAGTGAATTGCCCTGGAAGGTTTCTTCCATCCATGGCACAGCTGGGAGCAGGGTGCTGGCTGCTGCTGAGGTCACCATACCCAGGCACAAAGCGTCCCTAGTCACCCAGAGGACTTCAGAAATGGGGTGTTGTAAGCTTTTATAGTGGTGACTGTCTTCAGAGCTCAACAGCACTTATAACTGAATTCTTTAAAAGGATCATATTGTCCTCAGAAACTCATCACTTCCCTGGCCTGGCCCTTTCATTTGCATTTTTTCCTGCATTTTGGATAAGATTTCAAACCCATCAATGTTCTAGTTTGCATAAGCAAACAAGCCTCGAATATATAAATAACTATTCACATCCTTTTCATATATATTCAAGTATTTCACAAGGCACTGTGGTAGCCATTAGCACTTCTAAATGCTTTTTAAAGTAAGGGCTTGATTTTTAATGTGTCCTTTACTGGAATTGATTCCCAAATTCCTCTCTGCTGATAAGTGAGGACTGGTGATAGCGGTCCCGTGAGGCAAAGTCTGCATTCTCCTCAGTGAGCTGTGTGGTCTCCATGCCAACTGTTGCAAAGGATGGTGTCACCACGATCTGCTCCTTGGGAGATGGCCTTCTCCTGTAAACAGAGAAGCAGAGGCGCCTGCATCACCCCTTGTTTGCCATCCATTAGCAGTCGTGCTCTCTGCAAACAAGGCAGGATGCTTCAGGAAGAGGCTAAACCCTTCTCAGTGCCCTTGAGAGTCATAGAGCTAATCTGAGAACATTTTTCTTAGAAGGCACATAAAAATACACTCTTCTCCCAGCAAAAACTGGAAAATACATATTTTCTTAACAAGTAAGTCTCCTCTTTGGATGTTGGCTATGGCAAACATGTCCCGCATGGTGCAGGAGAAGCAGCAGCATGAACTACTTCTAATGAAAAACACCCCTTTTTTTTGTTTGTTTCTTAAGCTTTAGTGTACGATTACTTCTGTAACTCTTTTAAATGAAAGAGATTTTCCTGGCATCTCTTTATTTCAGAGTCTGATTTTAAGAAAACATTATTGCACATCTGCAAATCAAAACTGTAAGAGCTTATAGCACCGACCCAGACCTCGCTGAGCACCTAAGAGCTCAAGGATCCTTGGCTGACTCCAAGTGTTTTGCAGTCTAATGGGATTTCTTCTTTACCTCCAATTCATGAAATCCAACAAGATATTTTAAAGAAAATAGGGTTTAGGAAAAACCTGTAAATTACTTCAATGTCATTTCTTACAGTGTAGTAAAGGTGGCCTCCAAAATGACCCACCCAACCCCCAAGAAGAGCTGAAATTGTCTTTGTGACAGCTTGAACAGGAGCCCTGGCATTAGAATAAGGCAACCAAGGTGGCTGGCTGGCTGCACTCTTTGAGAAGAGAGAAATAGGATCGGTTTCTGCCTTGGGCACTTGCCAGCTCCTCACTCAACCCCCCTCAACAGGGTCTTTGCTCATTGATTGCACTGATTGAAGCATTAAGGACTGTGCCAGTCTGGTAACCAGCAGGATAAAATCCCCCTGTGACAATAGCACCTCTACCCATGAGAAACAGGGCTGCCCCTCTGGGAGGGATAGTTTCTCCTTCCCACCCATAGTAACTCTGTGAAGCCTTGCATCTCAACCGGCCTCCTGTGGGGAACCTCTGACAATGGGAAGGAGACAGGGTTTGAGATGCACTGAAGGACAACCAGGAGAAAAATCCTGCTCTATCATCAGAGCTGCACTGAGATAAAATGACCTGCCATAAATCTGCCTGGACACTGGACAGACAAGTGTCCAAGATGTGAAGCAGTGAGGTCTAATTCACTGTACCATAAGTAATACTGGTAGTGCTTCAGCAGGGCCTCACACGCCCTGTTCCCATCCTCAGCTCCTCACCCCTGGCTTGGGCTCCTGTCACCCATTCAGCAGACATTGTGAAAAGGGGCAGAGAAAACCCCTTACTTCAAATGAGGTATTGCAGANTCTGTCTAACCCAGGCTCTCATTGCCTCATGCTTTGGCCAGCATACAGCTTTGCACAACTGCCATGAGAGGCAGCAGCAGCTGCATGAGCAAAGCTACTCGTGGCAAGAGGTGTGCTGGACAGGGGGGTCTTCAGGGACCCAGTCCCATACTCGGAGACATCCACTGGTCTGGTAGAAAGAAGGATAGACGTGATATGAGAGGACTGACTTGTCTGTTCTCAGCCATGCCACAGACCTGCCATGGGGACCTAAGAGAGGTCCCTTCACCCTTGTCTTTTCTCCCAAGCCACCTCTGCTACTAAAGGCATGTGGCCATGCTATAGGGACTGTGGGCAGAGGCAGGAGCTGGCAAGACAGGCATGGGCTTGTGGCAATGTGCTTAAATGCCTGGACTTCCATTTATTTTAAAGGAGACACAAAATTTACACATATGATGCATGGTGGCTCATGTTGTGTGGTCCTTCTGACAGTGTTCACTCACTGCAACAAAAGAGCAACCCAACAGATTGAGAACCTCAAAACCCCACTTCACTGTACAGCAGCACAGATGGTCACTACCCGCTGTGGGAAACCCAGATGTGATGGAATTAATAATTAATAGGATCAAACCAGATTAACAAAAGTAGTTAATAACCCACAAAACAATACCCTTAAGGTCTTTTAGGAAGGAAAACCTCAAGACAACACTGCTGTGGTCCCATGCAAACTCAATACTGAATGGTTTCTTCACTGAAGACTTTGTTTACTGTATTTGCCCCGTAGCTATTGACACTTCCCCCCAGATTTCCTTTCTGAAACTCTAGCACAGCTGTCACACCTGTCTGTTCCACCAGTACCACAGTAATTTGCTTACAATGGACGGTGGGTGGAAGAGATGGAGTCTCCAGTTTCTCATTTCCTACCAGATTTTCCAGTTCGACCTAAGTCACCAAGGCTGAGCACAGACCTTTGGGGTGAGATAAAGCTTCAAGCACCAAGATATGGTTATCTGTTGACACGTCCACACACAAAGCAAAGGAGACTCCTGCTCCCCAACTTATGTGTTCAGTCATGTGCCAGGCTAATGGGAGCAAACAGTTATTTTTACCATTAAGAATAACTTTGAGTTTGCAAGAAGGGCCAGACAGACTGCTTAAGGTAATAAGCAAGTCAATTCTTCCATCCCTCTCTGTGCACATTAGTGGGTCATGGGAACAACAAGCACTGCCTTGGTCACTGTCAAGTGACTGGTACCAACCTGCATGAGGTGAGCAAAACAGACTTAATCCAGCCAAAGAAACTGAAATTCGCTGCTGCTCCTACAGAGAAAAGGCACAAGAAGTCAGTACTCTGCTAATTCTCTCATAATAGCATTATGCTATTGAATTTTATATAAATCTCAAACCAACATGCTTGTTATTAGCCTTCAGTACACAAAGATTTTGCAATGGTGAGAACATTTTGAAATCTCCCCACACACTGCAGCTTTTAAACAATTGTCAAGAAACTTAACCCAAGTTTCCCATGGAGAACAACTATCCTTTCCCTGACTGACAGCTTGTGAAAACTCCAGTAAAGCCATAAGCAAAGCACAGACGCCCACCACAGTACCTTTTCCTCCCTAGACTGACTGCAAAGATCATTCCCACTGCAGGGATGGGGTGTCAGGAGGAGCCATTCAGCTCACCTCAGCCAGAGTGGCTGTGGTTTCATCATTCATTGCCTCTTGTCTGACCCCACGGAGAGCTGGCTTAGTTTATTACACCAACGCTATTTTTCTCTGGTTTCTCTGCAGAGTTAGTTTCCTGCACTGGCTCACAGCAGGGGCAAGGAAGTGCTGGAGCTGGCAGCAAAAGCAGCAGCAGAAGTTTGTGGTGAAGGACAGGGAGGAGAACAGAGACCCGGCAGCGCCTGCTGGATTTGGGTTGGGTTTTTGGGGAGGAAGGGAGCGGAGAAGGGACATGTTGAAATCCATTCTGCTCCCGAGGTCTTCAGCTAGTCCTTAATCAGAAGCATTTCTCAAGCTAGTGTCTCCCAACCTTTCTGGATAGAAGGGTCATTCAGTCCTTTGGTTAACAAACTCACAAATCATCAGATGCTACGTGACCACAAAATAGCGCTCACTCATAGCCAAATAAAAATCAGGCTGAACTTTGACTGTTCATTTCTAACTTTTCCTCGCTGAGCACTGTTACACTGTATGTGTGGGAATGCACGTGCAAAAGCAACCACCAGTCTAATCTTGCTGCTGTTTGTCAGATTGCCTTCCAAAATCCTCTAACACACTGACTCAGGAATTATTTTAAAAATTCTTTTTGGTAAGTATTTCAAAAGTAGGTAACAAAGAGAGAATATAGTGAATATACATGGGTAAATATAACTCCCGAGCCTGAAAACATGTTTTGTGTTTTGTTTCCTATATGGGAACTGTAAAAAACTTTGTTAAAACACAGATGTATTTCAAAACATGCAAATTATCAAGTCCTATCCACAATCTCAGCTCTTTTCTTCTATCCCATACAGGTACTTAGAAAAGAAGTCACTTAAGAGTAATAAGAAAAGAATTGTTGAGCAATGGTTTGATGGTTACTGAGTGACAACTAATTTCTGGTTTCTCATTGTCTAGGTTTCTGAAATCTAGTAGCTACTTACCTAGTGTCTTACAAACTTTCATCGAAATAAATCTGGGTAGCTATTTCTTCATTGGCTAAGAGACATATGAACTTAAGCTCTTTTGACTTTTCTCATCTTGGACAAAAAACTGCACACCCACACGTGCAGATACTTATGCACGCACACACCTATGTATGTAAGCATGCACCTACAGGTGCACGTATGGGTAAGCACGTGAGGACACACACACTGTGTCCGTATCACCCTCTCCCTTCTGACACGCAGACCAAAGCCCACCCCTCCTGCAGCTGTGCCAAGGAGCTGCAGGCTCTCCTGAGCTGCTTTCTAAATGTGCTTCACTGTTCCATTTTGAACTTGTTTAAGCCGATCACATGCACAGACCTTTCTAATGCTCTCTGCCTAAAAACATTTTCCCAGATTGCATTCCCAACATATTCAACCTGTTTAGCCCTGGAATCAAAAGGCTCTCTTGTTCTGCAGTTATGAATGCTGAGATTTAATGAGATACTCATCATAATTCCCTTTTTCCTTTAAGTTTTCTCAGGTGGGTTTAGATTAATTAACTAAAATATATTTATGGCAGATTTTTCTCATTGCTGTAATACACTTAACAATCTACCATCCCTGTTAATTCTTAGTATTAATACCCAGTTTTTCCATTTAAAGTACAATTTAATAAGCAATAAGCACAATTTTCAAACTGACAAACCAATGCTAGCTACAGTACGAATCCAATATAAAATTAGCCAGAGAGAAAATGTATTGGAACTAGTAATGAAACAAAACCTCATCATTCACTGTGTCACCTGCATATTAAACACAAGAGTTTCAATTCCTAATTAAGTTAAATTAAAGTTTAATTAATTTTAAAGCAGATTTTATAATACAGAAAAAAAGTACTCACCAAGGGGGAGTCCTGGGCTCACTTGGCCAATGTAGAAATACAGAATAACTGCTGCACCCAGGCTGATAAGGGTGTAGATCCACTGAATGACAAACATTATGATGAGGGACACGATCGCCTGTTGGAAAGACACGGTTTGGGGTTGCCCCTGAGTCTGTAAGAGGATACAGTGAAGACAGTCTGACGGTCCTTTTTCTGTAAAGCCCAGCAGCTCCATTGCCCTCCTGCTCTGGCCCTGTGGGAGAGCTGGAGAACCGCTCACCTTCAGACACAGGCTGACACTGGGTCAGCAGTTTGGTCCTCAGCCTGGCAAGATGAGCATGCATTGCAGCCCTAACACAAACCCTTTAAAAACTGAGGCAGTGTTGGAGCTTCCAAGCTGTTATGGCACCATCAGTAAATGCTCTTTCTGTTTTGTTTTTTTTTTTTGTTTTCCCCCCAGAAATGCTGCATCTTGGTTTTAAATGCAAAGTCAGTGCTACGATGGCATCTCCACACCTCCATGTTTCTCAGTGTCTTCTTGGAAGCATTGCAAAAGGCACTCTGCTTGGGCTACTCCAAGAGTAGTATCCAGAGGCTCAGCAACTCAGGAGGTAGATTTGGCTCAAAGGGTGTAGAAGCAGGGACAGGAGTCCCAAGCTGATGAGTGAGGACAGGAGCAGCAAGGGGCAACATGCAAAGAAAGAGCTAAATGAGTCCAAACTGACAAGACTGGTGAAGCTCAAAGGGAGAGGGCTGAGGGGGAAGGAGCCAGGATGAATAAATGCATCTGATTTTTGCTTCTGCAATTTTATTTTGCATCATTGATCCCTTCTCAGCTCTCCTGCAACCTCCTCCTAGGTCTGATTATTGACAGGAAACCAAATCTGCTTTAATGAACATGTCAGTCATCTCTGTAAGCAAATTCCCCTGCGAAGACAGGGAGCTGACCACTCTGCAATGCAGCACTCTTGGGAGCTACGTTAGTTACCGAGCCTGGAGACAGCCTCAGCATGCAACCTTCTACAGATGTCATTGCAAACAAGAAACCTCCACATCCATCCCGCCCCTGGTGCTGCAGACCCATGGGACCCCTCACCAGGAGCCGGCTGCTGGCAGCAGCTGTGAATTTGAAAAGTAGGTGTCAAACTCCATCTGAGAATTAAACTAAAAGGGTCTGGTGTGTTGTTTGAGTGGGTTTGTTACATTTTACACACAGCTATGAAATCCCCATCCATGTAGCAAAGCCATATGTTTCATTCATTATTGCATATCTGACCCTTTCCCTGTCATTTGCCCAATAATCCCTCATCCCAAGATGAATTTAAGTGTCTTAAACTCCTCAGTGGCTTGAGACAAAAGGTATTTAAGAGTTATTTATTCTTTAAAGTAACATGCTGAGGGAATGCTCCACTTTCCTCCCTCAAAAGATGGAATTTCACAGCTGTGCTGCTGGAATCAGGAGGTCAGCACTAATGAAACCCCACCCCGAGCTTGCAGAAACTGGCTCATAAATAAAAGCAACACAGCTTTGAGTTTGATGTCTCACTCCATCCATGGCAAAAAAAAAGCAAGCTGTGAAACACTGATTTTTTTCCCAGCCAGCCACGCATCTCTAACATCCTAAAATGCCATACTTTGAATTTATTATCTTTTTGGTTTGGGACTTTTTTGCTGTTGTTGTTAATCAATATGTCATCTGTTTTGCTCTGAATTTGAACTACTGGATGCATGGTACCTTGTGTAGTTAACTCGGGTGTGACCTGGAATGCTAGAATCAAAAGCCATTTTAAAATATTGGAGTGCATTTACACTGCAGTAAGTGATAAATTACCTTCTGTTTCCTACAATCACAAGCTAGTGTTCAAAATAAAAGAAAATTACTTACACCAGCAAAGGAAACCCAGTGATTGCAGCATTTGGAATAGAAGGATTCTGGTATCTGCTGAATTCCAAGCTCTGGATTTTCTTGCTTTATAGATGAGTCTACAGGGGAGGGAGAAAAAAAAAAAAAAGAGAGAGAGATATTAGAAAGGAGCTATAATGTGGTTGTTTTCTCCTAATTTACATTACCAGATTCCAGAAAACCAAAGCAGAAATTCTAGCTGACAGCTAAGTAGGGCAAAGTTAAATCAAAACCTCTAAAATGAAAACAGAAAAGAAGTGCAAGAAAAAAAATCCTGAATCTATCTGAAGGCTATAATTGTCTATTTCTGCCTCAGTTTCCCTATTTGTGAAAAATGAGAAATAATACTTATCTCCCTCAGAGGACTTTATGAAGCTTAATTGACTAATGCTAATAAAACACTAGAACACTGAGAGGACAAACTCCAAGCAAACACATGGTATCAAATACCCATATCACCAATAAAAATTCAGACATGTGGCTGTTGAGTTACAGTCTCCACCTGTGGCCTGGGGACCACTGCTTTTGGATAGCCTGACTTTTAGACTTGCACAGCTCTATCCCTCCTGCCCTACACGAGGATGAAGTAAACCCCAAGACAAACTGAAAAACTTTTTAAAATAGAGTGTTATGCACGCATGTGTAGAATAGTGAGCATATAGTAAACAGCACTATGCTAAATCTAGTCCTGTCTGCTTCTCTGTGAATAATCTTCCATATGAAATTGCATTGGAACTTTTCCTGCGATGCATTGTGATGAACTCTACCCTCACCTGGAACAAATGGTACTATCTTTGCAAATCACCAAATGACAGCCCTATATAAAGTTCGTTTCACGTCTGCCTTCAGGAGAGCACCAGGAAGATCAAGGTTATAAACCATTCACCCACGAGCATGGACATGTCCACCTCCTACAGCCCTTACCTTCTCCTCTCTGGCCAGGGAGTGCCAGCACCTCGCTGCAGAACTGCTCCCGCTGCTCCTGCAGTGCAGGTGATGAGTTTGGACCTGCCTCATGCTGACAGCTCTGCTCAGTAAGGTCCTGATGGCTCTCGTTGTGGTGCTTCGTGGTCTCATCCCAGCCATGCTGAGCTGGGGGAGCATTGTGATGGAGATCCAGGAGAAAGCTGTCTTGTAACATCTGCTTGGCTGGTTTCTTTGCCTTCTTTTGTTTAACTTTTTGAGTTAAATTCTCAGCTTCTCCTTTTTTGCAAGTACCTGGCTCACTAAGAAATGGTTTAAAAAGCTGGTCCATGTCTTTTGTGAATTCCAGCAAGGTGCCATTTGATCTGCTTTGAATTACTCCATCTGCTGTGTGGCTGGAGGGCTTGTTGAAAATTAAAGGCTGAGAAGGGTGACCAGGTCTAGCGGTTTGCATCTGGGTCTCATCAGGTTTCTGCTGAATGTTGTAGCTCAAGGAGACAGAGAAATAGGAATAGTCTACAGCAATATATGTCAACATGAAGTTGATGGTGACTATGGGAGCAAGAACGTTCACTTGTCCAATGAAGACAAAAGCCATGGTGATGAGACTTGTTAAGCAAATTGCAGCCACTGGAGTCTTGTTGGGTCCTTTCTGGTTCATAAATAAAACAAAATTGCATTTAAATTAACAACCATAAGCTTTGCCATGATGATTCCTGATTCCCCATGTGCTCAGCTGCCATGGGTGGTTACCTGGACATTTTGCAGTACCCCTTAGTCATGAAATACAGGCATGCGTGAGCAGAGGCTCACTGCCTTAAATTAAAGAAAAGGCTGGAAGCAAAAAGCTGCTGAGCTCCCACCTTGTCTCAGAGCCTTACTCAAGCTTTGTCTTTGGAAAATTCATCCACTCTCACTCCATCTCTCCACAGCAAATCAATATGATTAAAGCAGAAATAAACCTTCAGAGAGATTTGTGGGGTTTATGGGAAGTCTGGCAATAAAACGTGTTCATTAGAATTAGCTGTTTGTCTCCAGTTCTCTACAGGACTCCACATCACTGCCTACGCAAAAGGCTACTTCATGCTGCCACTGGAAAGGCTTTGACTGCATGGAGTGATACCACCTTCACACCAGCAGCTTCTGGACCTGCCCTGCAACAAGGCTAAGTTAAATCCATGGTCTGCTGAGCCTCTGCACTTGGAGTTTCCCTATTTCTATCCACCCAAGTGGCAGGAGGAAAGCAGCAGGCAGGTCAGGCAGCCAAGGATGCTGGAGGGCAGGAATCATCACCCAGTGATGCTGGGCGTGCATTGGGAAGGCAGGCAGCCAGGAGAAGCCTGCTCTTCTCCTTTGGGGTGGGGTGTAGACAAGGAGGAGGAGTAGAAAAAGAGAGAGAAAGCAAAGAAGTAGAAAGACTTGAGCCATCAGCTCATGAACTTTAATCCCAGGTCTAAAGTGCCTTTCATTGGACCAGGCACTGTCTTGCCATTTCAGTACCCAGGAAGCCTGTGCAGGCTGCATAAAGACCTCACTGAAAAATATCTTACAAGATATCTTACAAAATATCTTAGGATTTCACTTACTGTATGTGCTTCTTTAATAAACACATAGCTCAAATGGAAACTATATCTATTTTCTCCACTCATATATTAATATTAAAAACTAGTTCTGGACTTTATGCCTTTTCACAATGAAACAGAAATACATCTTGGAGACAAAGGAACACGGTTCTCAGAAAGTATCTTCAGTATCAGAAAGACACACTGAGATGGAGAACAGATGGGATGATCTCAGGATGTCTCTGGCTTGCGTTTAACTCTACAGAAAATACTTGTGTCCTTCCCATCAGCAGGGGTTACAGTGACTACAACACTTTCTTCAACCATGGAAAAGAAGAGCTGATGTGGAACACATTGGTAAGGGCAAACTAAATTTATTAACACTCCATAAACCAAATCTAGAGGATTTTCAATGTGGCAGAGAAAAGGAAGGTGAAAAGCGATCTGCCTTTGAGCCCTCTTTTTGAGCCCTTCACATCATGGCACTCTGCCCAGACAGAGTTCAGAGCAGAAAAATTGACAGAAAGACAGAAAACTATCAGAGAAGAGAGGGAATCAACTTTATAGTCAGATTTGCTAAATCACTGAAAATTTCACAAGGGTTGCCAAGTGAAGAACAGCCTGTTCTGGGATCACCTGACAACTGCCTTCAGGAGCTGGAAGTTTCTACTGTCGTTATTGTTACTGCTTCCCCTATGATTATTTCTATTCATTACTATTATTACAACTATTATTATGACTTTAATTTTAGAAATTTACTTTGAGAAACAAAATAAAGGACAGAAAATTATTATACTTATAAAACTTTTAAATCTTTTAACACATTAATAAATACCAATATTGTAAATTTTTTTTCTGTATTTACAAGCTGCTCTGAAGGAGCAAAACATCATAAAGGTTTCCCAGATGCTTGGTACAGACAGTTAGGTACTGCAGGTTATTGAGAGTGAAAAAGTTATTTTTGCCCTGTTTAGAAGAAGGAAAAACATCAAAAATAGTTTGCTCTGAATGTATAGCTCAAGACTACAGAGTCCTTAGTGACTGGTACTTTGATCTCAGTAGAAAAGCTCACGTGAATGAGGATTATTTATGAAGACAAGAAAAAAGCCTCTTGTCATATTCAAAGGAATGCTTTGTTTCTGAGTATATCTAAAGCTTAGCAGCCCCTAATTTAAGCTTTCAAATATACTCTTTGCTTCTATTTTATAGTGTCCAAAAGGCATCTGATCTTGCAAAGAAGTGTCCTCTTCCTCAGTGTACACAGACTGGATCCACAGCACAACGATTAATCATGTACTAAGCTATGAAGTTACCAAGGAGGATAGGAACAGCTGAAACAAAATGCTCAGGAAAGAAGAAGAATTTAAAAAAAAAAAAAAAAGGGAAAAAGAAAAGAGGCAAAGAGACAGTTACCATCCATTTCACCAAGTGCTTGGACAAAAGTTTCAGGCCTCTGCCCTGGACAGGAGGGCAGACAAGCGCTAGGTACCTCCCTCGGTTAGGACCAGCACCAGTGTAGGTAAGGTGTTTGCTAAAAAATGCCACAGGCAAAGTTATATCATAAGTGGCTGTGTTACTGGGGAGATCTCAGAGAAACAGGTCCCAGGGAGGGCTGTCCGTGTGCGGGAGCTATTCCTGTACTGAGCCCCATGGGAGGGCTCAGGACAGAGGCGGTGCAGCACAGAGGACAGGCAAGGAAAGGACCAAAGGCAGCTGGACTCTTGTTTTTTTAACAGAGCTACCCATTTCTTGGCTTTTCTGCCTATGCAAAGCGTACCAGATGTCAAGACATCCCCCTTCTTGCATTTCATACATCCCCCATCTCACCCTATAGGCACATAGAAATACTGGCTTCTTAAATCACTATTTTTCCTTCAGGTGAAGGTTTGACAGCAATCTCAGAGAAAGGATGACTAACCCCATGTCCAAGGAAGGCAAGCATGGGGATGACGTTCTCCTGGGCGATGCACTGCAGGATTCTGGGTGCTCCATACAGCCCGCCCATGCAGGATGCTAGGGATGAGATGTACAGCCCTAGCAAAAACAAGAAACCCACCAAGGATACCTGGAGGAAGTGGAGAGAACGCAAAGTTGATTATATTGGTCTTTAAAGACCCCCTGAGAGGTCTTAAATACATGTGTTTTAAAAGGCCACATATATTTTGTAACACTGCTAAATGAAGACAGTGAGCCCTGGGAAAGCAGCAATTTAACTGGTCTGTGGTATGAAGTGCAAGCAATTAATACAGGAAAATTATCCCATAAAAGTAATTTAATACTGAACATCCTGTACCGACAGAGCCATTTGACAAGCTCATATCCAAGAAATTCTTTGTCACTTGGAGCAATTGCAGCAAAGCAGCAGCTATTAGATACCCCTTAAGTAACTGGAAGTGAGTTTATTTCAGGAGAGATCACTTATATACAGAGCACATCATACAGGAAAAGCTGCCCAGGCTTCCAACCATCCAAAACAGGAAGACAAACCCCCGTGTCCCAGAGGGGAAAACCAATCCTGAAAGAAAATCCACAGTAAAACCAAATTAAAATTGCCATTTAAACAAATGGCATCTCAAAAAATACACTCCGAAGGATATAATACAATGACCCTATTTTCCTGTCTTCAATGAGAAAAGAATTTCCTTTGGCCAACATGAAACAAAAAAAATCTTTCAAGCCACAGTGCTAACAAGGCTGGGTTTATTAAAGGTTTCTAGTGAGCTCCCTTTCAAATGGAGAGCATCTCCTGGAGGCATGGTGTATCACACGGAAGCACTGACTGGGGTTGCCCTGTGCAGGTCCTTGCTGTCAAGAGCTGCAAGCACAGGCAGAATATTTAAAAAAACCCACCCAAATACACAAAATCCCACAATATGAACAGTGTGTGGGAAAGCTTTGAAACAGGAGTGTTCCTGGCACCATGGCGTAAGGATGTGGGCAAATTCAGCCAAGGAGAAGGTGGTCTGGAGTCACCTGAGCCATCCCCAAATCCTTCAAGGCCACATGAGTCTGACAGACAGCATCCAGCCACAGAGAAAGGGAAAGCATGGGGATGTATGCCAGCACAAAGACCAGGCAGAGAGAAAACCCCGAAATTTGGTCCAGATTAATCCTGCCCATGCTGAGGCGAGCTGCTGGAGATGCAGACAGACATCTGCGGCAGAGGATGTCACTGAACGCAGGTCCCCTACATCCCACATGTCCTTTGCTCCCACTCCTCCTCTTGAGAAAAATAAGGTCTAAATAAACAAGGGTCCTCCCAGCTTCTGCCCCTGTTGCAGTCAGGCAGCACGTGCTTTATTAGAAGGAATTACAAAAATTTACATGTCTAAAGCTGATCCAGGCTACAGCTGCCTTTTCCTCATCTGTGAAATCCACATGCAGCAAAAAGGAGGTTGGGTGAAAAGCCATAAAATGCTTGTTGTTTGGGGAAGGCATGTAAAATTAATATCATGTTCCAGAACTCTATAAACCTCCTACCACAACATTACTTTTCCCCATGAAAATCCACTTGGCCTTGTGAACTCTTGTGAGACAGAAGAAACTTGAGGCAAAGATGAGCAGGTATCAGCCTCTGTTAGACCAACAGACAGACACTCAATGTGGAATCTTCCCTCTCCTCTAATCCTGCCTTGCTCTCAAAAATACTTGGAAGAAGCAATCAGTCGTGCCAGACTTCATACAGTATTTTAGCTGCCAAAAGTGTTTGCACTTAAATATACTGCTTGCCATTCAAATCAGGGTTAGAAAGGGAAGAGTCCTTTTCACTGAAGCTGATGAAAGGGTTTGCTGGGGGTTTTGAGCACGGAGAGCATGAATACTTCGTAAGAAATTAGCACTTTGAGCTCATTAGAAGTGAAATTACTGAATCTCATTTTTCTGTTTAAAATGCCAAACAAGTATTGTAAGGGAGAAAAGCAGCCAAGCTCTCGCTCACCTGTGAGTGACAGAAAGGGAGAGTTTGGATGTGTAACGATCTCTCCCCCTCCCCTCTTTACAAAGTTATTTAAATCTAAAGCAGCTTGTTGTAACTCAGAGAAGCAACATGAGTACTGGGATTGCACCACGGCTGTATTCCATACTAGGGAGAAAAAAAACCTGATTTTGCTTTTTTGGGGGGTATTGTTTGTTTGTTTATTAATGTTAAATATTAAAACCCCAAATATCTTCACATTCTTTACTGGAAGATGTTTCATTTCGCCCCTGCCCCACCTCAAGGGCTTTGAAATTAAAACTTAAACGATCTCTTTCTCTTCAGTTAGATTCAGTTAGAGTTGATTCTTTATAGCTACTCTACTTTTCACACACTAAGTCATTGCATACACAGGCATGGCCTTAAAGAAGGTAGGCTCATTCTGTTTTCCCCTGAAACTGAGATGATTTTTTACCTTAGCAGGAAGTGGCAGGAGCCCCAGCAATAATTTAGAGTTTCTTTTGGGGGCTGGGGGAAGTCTGGAGCTACAGGTACTTAGAAAGAAACCAAAGACAGAGCTTCAAATTGATATTTTAGATTAAACCCACATTACAAATCAAATAAATGGCAAACAGCTCAACTTAAATTAATCATAAGAAACAGTGTCAAATATGGTGAACCCGTGATTTTGGATAATGCTGAATACAGAAGATTGGCCCTTCCATATCCCATTTAAAGTGGGACAATGGCACACAACAAAATCTTTTGCTCTCTTTTTAAAGGCCTGCAACGATAAGGCTCATGGCCTGTAACACTGCAAACCTCCTTCATGTATATACACCCATGTGGAATGTCTCGAGTTTAATAATCCTATTGCTTGCCCTGCAATTACAGCTTGCAGGATACGGAAATGTAAGCTTCGCTTGACTTAGTAAAGATAAGCAGTGGGGTTCTTTAGAGATTTCAATTCAGTCTAAGGTTTTGCCAATGAGAAAGGATACATTGAGTAAAATACAGCATTTATCACTAGACCACATTAGCATATTTTAGCTCTTAAAGCTATTGCTGGGAGATTATGCCAAGATTCAGCATTACTGAAAATGCTGGTGAATGCAAAGCTGCTCAAATCAATTGTATACTGGGATTTGTAATGGGGAAATCCCCCTGAATTTCAATGAGGGATGTGTACCCAAATTCGTTAGGCTTTTGGAAAATTCAAGCATTCAGGAAGGCAGATGGCAACCCACAAGCACCATTATATAAAACCACACTGGGTTATTCAAACAAGTTACCTTCTCTGCTATCATGAAGTCATAGCGAAGTGACTGCCGGGTACAAATGGCTCCCAACAAAAAAACAAAGACCATGTACAGAAACCACCTGCAAACAATAAAAATGAAGTTTTGGTTGTTTTTTTTTTTCCAGCGATAAAAGACCACTGAGAATTCTGCCCATTAGCAGAGCCAGAAGGTCAAATACCCACAAGCGAGGTCTTCAATCACTCTGCATGGGCTGTTCCTGCATAGAATCATTTCGGCTGACTAAGTTTAACACTGGTCTACATTGCTTACCCACTACAGTGTACCAGGGACAGCCACAGACTCAGTATCCCTGAGGGCAAGCTACCTGCATTCTTGATGTGTGCATGAAGGGAATAACTCAGTCCTAGGGACAGAATTTTTTATATGGCCTGTAGTGGCAGGACCAGGTGTAATGGTTTTAAATTAAAAGAGGCTAGATTTAGACTAGATAGAAGAAAGAAATTGTTTACAATGAGGGTGGTGAAACACTGGCTCAGGTTGCCCGAGAGAGGTGGTAGGTGCCTCATCCCTGGAAACTTTCAAAGTCAGGTTGCACAAAGCTCTGAGCAACCTGACCTTGTTGAAAACGTCCCTGCTCACTGCAGGGGGTTGGACTTGGTGACCTTCTAACCCAAAACATTTTATGATTCTGCAGGCACACAGGTCCCTCCCCTCAGCCGGCAGTAATGTTAAACACCACAGCCAGTCTGCTCTCCAGCCTCAGTCGTGATCCTTCTCAGGTGTCCCTGGCCTTTCCAGTGCTCAGGTGGAAGGANGCCTTGCAAGTGGGCAGGACATGTCACCTGTCTTAGCCCCATTTTCCCAATAATAAAAATATATATATTTTTATATTTTCTATTTATTTACATAGAAAATAAAAAAAAAGGCACTTTGAAATCAACAGCAACAGGTGACAAAATCATGCACCCCAAGCCTTCCAGAACTCTGCACCCTGCTCTGCAGCAGGATGGGCAGCAGCAGAACTGCTCTAGCACCAACACACATCCCACCGAGCAGAGGAAGGACTGATCGCATCCACATTAACAAACCCATTCNAGGGAATAACTCAGTCCTAGGGACAGAATTTTTTATATGGCCTGTAGTGGCAGGACCAGGTGTAATGGTTTTAAATTAAAAGAGGCTAGATTTAGACTAGATAGAAGAAAGAAATTGTTTACAATGAGGGTGGTGAAACACTGGCTCAGGTTGCCCGAGAGAGGTGGTAGGTGCCTCATCCCTGGAAACTTTCAAAGTCAGGTTGCACAAAGCTCTGAGCAACCTGACCTTGTTGAAAACGTCCCTGCTCACTGCAGGGGGTTGGACTTGGTGACCTTCTAACCCAAAACATTTTATGATTCTGCAGGCACACAGGTCCCTCCCCTCAGCCGGCAGTAATGTTAAACACCACAGCCAGTCTGCTCTCCAGCCTCAGTCGTGATCCTTCTCAGGTGTCCCTGGCCTTTCCAGTGCTCAGGTGGAAGGATAAGCCAGTCTGTCTCTAAAGTCCAGGCAGCAGAGATGTGAATGACCATAGTCCATCCATCTACGATACTTCTGTGTCCTGTGGAATCACCTCACTTAAAACAACCACCAATTTCCATAGGAATCTCTCTAAATTCTAAAGATCCTTCCCTTCTGTCTGAACCTTTTAAAATTAAAAGTAATAAATTCAAAAGTCATTTAAGTGGCAATGAAATGAGGCAGAAAAACCTACTGAGTTTTGTGGTTTGTGTGGGTTTTTTTTTTTGTAACGTTGGAATAGCACATTACAAAATGTAATGGAAGCAGCATTTCCTGGGGGAGAGCTCTGCTTGGGGTGCAGGACTTATGCATTCCCCTGGCCTTGCAAGTGGGCAGGACATGTCACCTGTCTTAGCCCCATTTTCCCAATAATAAAAATATATATATTTTTATATTTTCTATTTATTTACATAGAAAATAAAAAAAAAGGCACTTTGAAATCAACAGCAACAGGTGACAAAATCATGCACCCCAAGCCTTCCAGAACTCTGCACCCTGCTCTGCAGCAGGATGGGCAGCAGCAGAACTGCTCTAGCACCAACACACATCCCACCGAGCAGAGGAAGGACTGAGCGCATCCACATTAACAAACCCATTCTCTAACCCGCCCAGAATAGGTGGTGGTAATGGATGACAGTTTGAATGAGAGCCAGACTTTAATTTTCCAGATGGCTGAGTAATAAAAGGTTGATGGGAATATGAAATGGATTGGTCACATCCAGGGCAGTCTCCAAAGAAAGAATTTTCCTCAATCTATGACTTACGAGGTGCCAATAGCAGCCAGAGACCCCAGGGGTATGTTGGTAGCAGGCTTCTGAAGATCTCCACTCATATTGAACCCAGCCATCACACCTGTATTTTGTAGACATAAATGCAATTTAGAGTTAATCTCAGTTATAGCATATATAAGATATATTACTATATGTAATATAATTTATTCAGTCAGTTAATTGGTTGCTTCAGAACAGCAACTATGACTTTATTGCACTGCCATACACACAAATACTGACTCCCATCAGAAACTATTCATGTCTTTAATAGAAACAAGCCACCACTAACACATCTACAAAGAACCCTTTGTCCAGTTTGAACAATGCTGGGAGGGAAAGAGGAAAGAAAAGAAAAAAAAAGGAAAAAAAAAAAAAAAGGAGAAATCTGAACAAACCCCATCTTATCTTAATGCAAACCTCACAGAAGACAGAAGACAGTGCTTTACAATTGTTGAAAAGGAAAATGCTACTGTTCATCACAGCCACGCATTCAGCAGGTGGCACTACCCCCACCCCCCACCCAGATCCATTACACGTCCCTGCATTCATCAGGGACAACCACCACTACAAAACAGCCTGTCCTGTCCCTGTTTAATGGTGATCACATGCGCATTTAGCAGAGGCAATAACAGTGCTCAGCACGTAGGTGGAACCTTCCAGCCAAGGGATCAGCTTTGGAAGTAGGCATTATCTCTGCTTCGCAGATGGGAAAACAGAAGAGCTGAGGGGACAAGTGATTGTCCCAGCATCACATAGAAAACATGTGGTAGGACTAAGAATAAAGTTCTGAACTGTTATTTTAGGCCAGAGTACAGAGTATTGTACAATGAGGGACAACCCTTAGCCTAAAAAATTACCATCTAAAGACGCAAGAAAGAGAAACAGGATGGCCATAGGACTACAGTCTCCATGCTGAGGCTAAGAATCCAAGGTACAAACTGGTTAAGAGGTTCTGCCCATAGCTGAAGGAGAAGTCACACCAGACTTGGCAAGAAAACATAACTTCTCTTGTGACATTATCCCAAAACTTTTCCTAGAAGACTTCAGATACCTGTTTTAAATAAATAAAATAATTAAATAAATGTTCTGTGATTTAGAATTTGGACAATTTGAAGGCAGGAAAGAAGAGCCTCTTTCAGACACTAATTTCTGCTCATCCCTGTCCCACTCCTCGGATGTCAGAGTAACATCTTCATAAGGAAACACGGGACAGGTGCCAACCAGCAGTGCTTATGGGATGGTCCCTGAGAGCTGGGGTGAGATCACCACAGAACAACAATGAGAAGGAAGATGCCAATGCTACAGTGCTTGTAGCATCTGCCAGCCCCGGCAGCACGGGACAGACCACACGTTGGTCTGCCACTTGGCTGCCAAGTCCAGAAGACTCTCCTCATTTTCAGAGGGCACAAGAATGATGAAGTCAGTCTCTACAGATGCAGATCTGAGTGACTACAGCTCTAAATCAGTGACAACCCATTGCATTTTAAAGATAAAACATTGATTGCTGCCTGGGAAGTTTTTCTCCCAAGATGAAGGGTAGACAGGAGCTGTGGGACAAATCCCTGGGTAAAGGGGACAAACCAACTTGGTCAGATGGATGCCTTCACTACAGACCTTGCATGGCCACTACCAATGGACTGCCAACAGGGAGCAATGGTTGGGTTGCTAATTGAGGAACATGGCTTCATCTCCCTGCTCTGTCCCATGCTTTGCTGTGCATCTTCGCAGCTCTATCTCCCCATCTACATAATGGGAATTGTAATGCTTCCTCTCCTTGCTGTGCAGCTAAGAAGATAGCATGTTAATGAGCACAAGGCACTCACATGTTGCCAAGCACATCAGCTAAGCATCCAGGCCTTTATTTATTTATTTGTAGTATTTTTTTCTTGATCATCTTTTTTTTTCCCCTTGATCATTCCACTCAGCAGCCATCTTTTTCTGTCCACCTCTTCACCACAAAGCCAGAGGCCCAACAGCAGCTCCCCAGTCCCCATGGGCTTCTGATATTCCTCAGCTCCTGGAAGACCTGTCTTCCAGATTCAGACCAGATTTGAATCCTTGACACCACACTGAAAACTTCACAAGTCAAAATTAGTTCTTAATTTTCTCCTGAAAGACTATTCTGTGGATAAACTTCTGAACAGCAGTCCTAAAAGCCCATCAGCTGGTGTGCTTTTCCTCAGAAAAAGCTTCCAAGCACTTTTCAAGCCCTGCTCCTTTTAAATAATTATACAGTGGGCTTGGCTGCAGGTGAGAAAAGCTAGGAAGGCAGAAGACCATGATCACAAAACACCATGCTAAATAAAGTTTCTATGAAGCACTCCTCAGTTACATGCTACTTTGCAATTCAGGGGCAAAGCAGAAAGCTCAGAATACTCTGAATTTGTCTTTCAAAGGAAGAAAACAGGACAGTGTTAATCTCATGTGCCTCTTGGCCAAGTTTGCCAAACATCTGACGCTACTTCTAAATCTTCCAGCTTGAGCTTGTCTCACCTCTTCCTCATCCAAAATCCTGCCTCAGCAAAGCACTAGGGAAACACCAAAATGGTGTTTTCTGGAATGAATATGAACAGAGTTGAAGACATATGAGTCATTGGCACAGCAATGACTGCACAGCCTAGGCCACTTCATTGCTTTCCTCCCAAAGACCCACGCATATTCAAGAGCAGCCAAGAGATGACCTGCCAGAGCCCACATAAACAGAATCTGGAGATCGATGATTGACCTCCTGCCTGGCAGTGACTAGGGGTCAGATCTAGGCCAATGCACACAATTAGCTTCTGTCAGGACCCCTAGGAGGTCATCAGACTCTCATGGCTTCTACCGCCAAAAGCCAAGGCCACCACAGAGGGATCCAACAGAGTTATTCTCAGCCACTCAGGCCAAAGCCATCTCCTCTGTGCTGCAACTATGCCTCTGATCTGACTAGTACAATAGGACATTTCTTCCTCCAGACATAGACCTGTCCCTAGGGAAACAGCCAATCCCTTCTGAACTTAAGCAATCGTATCTGTAGATTGTCCATGGAGAAAATTATCCACCTCTCTGTTTCAACGAGATAGCAAGCTGGATTTTCCACACTGGCTATTATCTCAGAGAGCAGCAGATAATGACAAAGCTTCTGGACAAGGCAGCATGAAAACATGGTCAAGTCAGCCAGGAAATTATGGCTGAGACAGTCTGTACATTGCTGCTGTTCCTAGCGCAATGCTGTCCTGGGCATCCTCCAGGCAGTGGATATGTGCACAAGGGGACCACCTACATTGTACATAAGTCACAGCCATCAGCTCCACCAGCTCTGGCTTCTCATTCCACCAGCTATGGTTTATAACTGCAGATAGGACTGTTTGCAAAATCCCATTGCATTTTCCAGTGAATTCACTATAAAATATAAAAGTGTGGGTTTTTTCCTTCACCCAAGAGATGAAGAATGGAAAAACTTAGATAAGAATTGTAGCTAATTTTTTTTAAGGGCCAAATTCTGCACTGATGTAAGCTGGCACCTCTCCATGGACTTCAGTGGAGTTGTGCCAGTTTACATCATTCAATAACTTAGCCCAAAACTTCTAAATCTATTTGCTGTCATCTTGCAAGTGCCAAAAATGGTTTATTTCAGAACTGGTTTCAGTACAATGATATTTTCCACTAACACCACTTCAAACATCGTCTTACTTTTTTATATCACATGACAACACACTTCTTTCATTAGACAGAAAACTTCAGGGATTTAGTAGAAAAAGAAAAACATTCTCTGCACAACAGAAATGACATTTATCTTCATTTTTAAAATGCATTGATGGTTCTGTGGCTGCTGCTAGGAGCTGAATGTGGGCAGGCAGTCCCTGAGATTCCTTACCCATGCAGAGCAGGGTGTTTGCATATCGCAGCATGGCAACAACACGTGTGCATTAAGAAGGTATTTACAAACATGCAGAATAACACCTGGTTAAAGCACAGAATCTCTGCAGGGGTATATTCACATCTTCTGCAGTGAGTACATTCGTCTTTTTGACTGAAGCCAGAAAATCTGAGTCTTCTATGCCTGTGCACTCCCATTTAGACCAGCTCGAGATGTATGTTTTGGATCGCTCAGCTACTTCTCCATTATTAAATGACATACTTGAGGGCATAAATCCAGCTGCACTGCACTTCCAGCTGAAAGGTTTTAAACAGCTATTACCCAGGAAGCAAACAGACCAGCCTCTGCTTACCCCCACTCAGCCATAAAACCAGGATAACTTCACTTGTGTTGTTGGAGTGTCACACCAATAAGATACAGAGCAACAGAGAAAACAACCTGGAGCAAAAGGAGTCAAGAAGGATGTTTGTAGGAGGCAACATGCCACTACTGGTCTACAAAAGGCTGGGACAAGCATCCCATCCCCTCTAGACAAAGCATGCACCTAGCTGCTCCTCCTGCCTTTTTGGTCCAGGCAAGGGTCTCCCAAAGTGGCTGTCTCTCTTTGCTTTTAGGGCTACCAGTCTGCATTTCTGAAGTTTCTGTTTCACTATTTTTTCTGATGGAAATGGGCAACTTAACCCCACTTTTCGGTACATCCCAGAGACCAAACTTAAACCAGTTGAGTTGAGATTTCAGATGGTGAGGGAAGAGCTTATCCTGAAGAGATCAAAAGTTTCACATCAAAGAGGAACATTTAATCTCAGAAAGACCCAAACATCTTGTTCCACAATTTCCTAAACATTTTTTTACAAAAACTTTGTTATCAGAACAGCATCTTAGATTGTAAACTAACATATGCTAAAAATTAAAAGGAGTAAACACAACATTTAATAATTAAAGATAAACAGAACATCGCTTTGGGTCAAAGAAATGTTTCATACTGGCTCGAAGTAACCCCTCAAAACTAAACAAGACATTGTTTTGCTGAAACTTTTCCCAAATTTCTGTTGCATCTTAACGCAAAGGATTGAACTTCCAGTGCTTTGGTCAGGCCACTGCAGGGGGCTCAGGAGAGGTGGGTATCACTTGGGGATGGTGCTGGGCAGGAGAAGGAGCGTGGGCTGAAGTTGGCAGCCTGGGAATAATGTTCACATGTTCCTGACACTCCTTTTCATGTGGAAGTTCTGAAGACTGACACTGCCACTCACTAGCAACCTGCATCATGCTGCCTGACCTGCATCAGAGGCACCGGCAATCCTACCACATCTCTCCAGCCTTCTATCAACACTGCCAAACCCCTCCCTGAAATGTCATCTCCAATCTCGCAGACCGCCTGTCCTGCTGGTAAGCTCAGGTTGCATCCAGGCAGTGCCTGCAATGTGGTGGGAAGCAGCTCTGCTCCAGCACATGGGACCCTGAGAAATCCGGGTCATCATAATAACCTGGGTCATCTGCCCCAGCATCGCAGCCCCACTGTGGGGAAGGAAGTGAGCAAAGCCAGTGTGGGTCAGGCAAGGTGTTGGAGAACCAGCCCTCACTCAATGCCCCAGGCCTAAGAGACATGAGCTTTATTCCCAGCACTTCTAAATTTGCACCGGGCTCCCCATTTCTGATCTGCAGCAGAGAAGTTTTGACTCTTACCTTAAAAAAGCCCTAATTAGATTACAAGTTCTTCCATGTAGAGCACAAACAGAGCCCTATGTTTCATGAGGCTTCTGAACACTGCAGTGGCACAAACAGCAATAACAGGAGCAGTAGCAAAGTTATATGGTACCACTAGCACTGCCACTTTGAGGGAATAATTTAAATTCTGTAAATAACAAAGCAATTAAAAAGAACACACGAAAAAGCTGTACAGCAACCAAAGTAATTACACATCAGCTCAAACTGTATTTTCAGAGAACGTTTAACATTACAACTGGTATTACAACTGTTAACTAACAAAGTAACAGGCTGCCAGGGCTTTAAATAAATTATATTTATTAGTTTTGGCCTTCTTCCTAGCAGCCAAACATTAGCAGCAATGAAGAACCATTTAATATGGCTAATCATGGTAATTTGCTGCACAGCTTTGTCATAACTATTACTTCTTCTAGAACCAGAGAGCTGGAAAAAGAATGCTTTCCTCTATCTAAGTCAGGGCTCATGGGGAAGGTCTCTTTTTGGCTGGAGACTTGCTTGGGCCATGCAGAATGACAAAGAGGGCAGAAGCCAACTTCTCCATGGTGGAAATAGCTTCAGCAGGCGAGTCTTCCAAGAGGAAGTCTACTCAGAGGCAATATCAGGCCAGCCTGTTAAACTAGGAGAGAGGATTTCAAAAGAAAATTTGAAGTCCTGCACTAGGTGCACCTGACAAAGTGACTTCCTCCAGTCCCATCTGTTTCACAAAACCTTTCAGCTTGTCTCTCTGTACTGCAGCAATTCTGTGAACAACTTTCAGTGAGTTGCTTAGAGCTAATCCTCTGAAAATTCATTCTGTAATCCAAGTATTCATCACTATGGAAACTCCTTATAATCAGTATTTTACAGCTTAAAAAACCAGCATCAACAAAAGATACTGTAACTGCAATTGATAGGTATTTCATTCCCACTGGAGACTGCCAGCTTTGGAAAGGGGATGTGGATCTTCCTGGTAATTTAAGGGAATGAATATTATGGAAGTATCCAGTTAAGATCATAAACATGATCTCTGCTGACATGCAAAGATGCATTTGTCACACCACGTAGAGTGGTCGGCCAGCATCATGAGCAATGGCATCAGCCCAGCTCAGTAGCCTGCCCATGATCAGGATGGAGGAAAAGCCCTTCTGTGCTCTTCTTGCCCTCTCAGTGCAATCCAGTCATAAGGCTTATGTAGTAAGTTAAATCATGATTGACACTTTTTTAAAGACTTGATACCCTGTGGCCTGACAGCATTGGCCAAGATCAGTGACTGAGCCTTGTCCTGGGCAAGGAATTGTTTACATCACCACATCAGCCCACACAGTTAACCAGCAATTTCTGACCACAGAGAGACAGAAGAGTGCACTCAGTTGAACAGGACAGGCGTATGCAAAATTTGAGGTGCTGGAGGAAAGCCTGAACATTTTGAATCAATGACATGAGTCTGCTACAGCTGAGTATGGTTCCACCCACCATGCCCTGCAGCCCAGAGGAGCTGCCGTGCTTCTGCTCATCTCTGAGATGTGACTGAAGAGGGAAAGAGGGGAAGGATAAAAGTTAACTGTACCTGTGGCAGCTGGGAAAAACACTCCAAAAACAGTGAAGAAGGACTCCCCCTGGCTGTAGTCCGGCAGTGTGTTGTTGAACATAAGCTCTTCAGAGTAGCCAACAAAGCCGTGATCTGCAAAGACACGGAGGGCAAGAGAACCTCAGAACCCACAGGGACTGCAGGAGACTCCAGCCTGCTCTCAGCAACCACCTGTCCTCTAAACACATGAGACAGCAGAAGCTGTTCCCAGGGATAGTTTGAAAGGATGAACGTCACCTTATTTGGGGTGGGATAGAAGGTAGAGAAGAGGTCAGTGTGTTTACAATAGTGCAAATGCCAGGGAGAGGGGCAGTGGTGCAAGTCAGCATGTTGAGAGGTGCCACCAGGCTGGGTGGCTCTCACCAAGACAGAACATGGGTTACATCAAGTCCTGTCTGTGAGCAAGCAGGACATCTTCCTGTGGAACCTGTCCGCAGAGGAAAACTGGATACAGGGATCAGCTAATATTACACTTATTTATCTACACCACATTAATCCCATTTCCAAAGAGAGCAGCATTATGCTGCCATCAGACAACAGCGTCCCTGAGCAAGCTCTCACACTGTATCCCAGTTCTCTGCTTCTGCCAGTGGAGCTCCTGCACAGACAAGACCTGAGATGTGCTAGTGCTGTGAAGCTGCTACCAACACACCCAATTTATACAGTGGCTGCCAATGAGCGCAGAGACAAAAAATGTAGTTTGTTGCTGGCTGAGCTCTCCCCTGCAAGGTGGGTTTCCCAATGCAGAAGGAATAAAGTGCTCCAACACTGCCCACTGCCGCATTGTGCGCTTACCCTCCTGAAGCCGCTGCTCTCCTGTTGCTGCATTTATCATCTCCAAAGCAGGGATAAACATGGGGTTGTGCATCACGACCTGCCGCCCTTCTCCCAAATCTTCTGCAGATGTTTATCACGGCACAACAAAGAGCGAATGCCGAGACCGTGGGCTGCGCCCCCCTCCCCACACTGACTTCTGCCAAGTCTTCCCAAGGTCGTACAAACTCAACGTTTACTTTCCAAACAGAAACTTTTACAGAAGATGGGAGAGAGAGGAAGCAATGGGCAGGATATAAATGTCATGCAACTGGCTGACTGGGTATGTAATGGAGGATCCTACTCCCTCACTTCAAACTGGAATGACAGTTTCTTCCACAGACCTGGAGTTGTTAGGAATAGTTGAGGTCGACAGCTGACGTGATGGCAGGGCATGAATTAGGAAAGGTTTCAAATGCTTCTTGATAGAAAAAATAATTCATGAAAGGAGGTTAATGAATTAATTATATGTCTATGAAATTAATAATTTAATTTTCAACAGGCAGCACTGCTTTTTAATAGAGTATCTTAATTTGTGGAAACTTGTCCTTCCTGTCAGTAATCCAAGTGCTTGTGCCAGCAGGGGTTGGGAGGTGAGCAAAGTCAGTTCTTTTTTTTTCTTCTGCCACTACAGTCTGTTTCTACAAGACATGTGACTGCAATAACTTGAATTTTCTCATTAGCAGGCAGGATGCTGTTTATGGCTGCACAGGGTGATGGCCAGAAATTAAAAAACAACTCCATCAAAGCTGTCCCATGCCTCAAAGACAACATTAATGATCTTTGGATAATAGATTAAACTGGAAAATTAAATCAGAGCTCTGAACACAAGACATATCTATTTAAAGTCTCAGAATATAACTAACCACAGAGCTTTGAAGTTGCCACAGAAAAATCCTATAGATAATCAGAAGTTTCCTAGTACATCTGCATTCACTGTGTTGCCCAAAGATGGATGGAAACACACTGATAGAAGAGGTCTCCTGCTGCTAGGATTTTCAAAAGCACTAGCTATCTTCACTAGGAACAAGTCCCAGACAACACTTGAAGAGAATAAGCTCAGCGCAGTACGCTGACCTCTAGACCTTGCAGATGTCTGCAGAAAGTGTAGCTTCTGGAGAAATAAAGGTGGAATTTGTGTAGGCTGTACCTTCCTGCAAAACCAAACCTGAGTTCTTCCAAGTGGAACTGATACTCACAACAGCGTGTCACATGGGCTGGCTGCAAAGCTCCCATCAAACTGCTCAAGGAAAATTTTGGTCCCTTGCCAAGGGTTTTTACATGAAGTGCTTGTCATAGAAAAGTTAATCTTTCATTAGTAAAACAAAAGAGTGGGGGAAAAAAAAATAGTCATCTTGTCCCAAGAAGACCTGCAGACCTCCAACCTGTGCTTCACAGCAGCAGCATCCAATATATCTATGTCACTCTTGACAAACGTTTGCCCCATTGATTCTTAAAAATCTCTTGTAAAATGGTATCTAGCCTCTCTTGATTGTTTACTCTTATATTTCCTTGTCTTTATCATTTAAGTTTCCCCTACTGTTTAACCAAAATCACCTTGTTGGAAGTTCATGATGCTATTTCTTGCCTGATACATAAGCTATTTTCTTGCCTGATACATAAGCTATTTGCATTTTCTTAATAGCATCCTTTTGCCTACTGGAAACAGTTCCCATCCTGCACTGGCGCAGTCAACAGCTTCTGACAGGCTGTAAAATTCTATCTTTGTCTTGATCAAACCACAAATCGTCCTTTACACACCACTTCCTCAGCTTGCGTAAGGTCACCTGGAAGTCTGACTCTCTCAGCAAGGCTGCTGCGAGCCCATCCCACCTGGGGTCATCTGCAAGTTGAATCCATGTATTCTCTTCTCCTTATCCAAGCAGTTAAGGAAAATACCAAATAAGAGCAAAACAAAACCAGACTCTTGCAGAGCCTCACCAGGCACAGCATCCTGCTTTGTAAGTGAACCATCTCCAGTTGGAGTGCTCCAACCAGGTTTCAGGGCTATATAATTCAACAATGAGCTGATCCAGGTACTCTGGGTGCCTTATGTCTTCTTTTTCATACAAAAGGTCAGCTATACAACTGGACTACATTTTCTGTGATACTATTTTGGCCATACCGTGGCCAAAAGGAGACCATGAGACCTGTGAGTCCAACATCTGACCTGCACCTGTGTGCATCTGACCTCCGTCTATCTTAAGAAGCTGAACGATCCCTTGTGCTCCATCCATTCATCTGCTGCTCCTTTTCCTACTTTATAAGTGTAAATCCTGTGTGGAAGTGACAAAGCCCAAAACCATGGCAGATGTCATGCAACCACAGAAAATGACAGCTACGGATTTGTTGAAAGAGCCACAGGATGTGCCTAGAACTCTATCCCACTTCTGCTTCCTTTTCTTGCGGCTCTGGCGGGTGAGAGGAAGCGCAGCCATGCCACATTTCCCCTTCATAGAGAACCAGGAGCTTTCTTCTATAAGTTAAGTTCATCCAAATGTTACTTGTTATTGCACCCTCACTTCTCAGTCAATCACCCTCTCATGGAGCAAATATCACATCGCTTTTGATTGCTTTTACACCAGGATTTCCGATCGCCATCGATTTCAGCAAGCTATCAGCACATGACCTTGGAGCTGGGAACAACATGCCATGAGCATCTCACGGCTGCCCTCATGCCTGCGACAGGAACAAGTCATCTGTGACCTTTCAGCTGTCATATTAATGGGACTAATTGTAGCTGACGGGGCAATTGGCTTGAAAATCATCCAAAGCAAAACAGGAATCAGCAACTGAGACCAATCGGTTAAACCAACAGAGCACTCAATCGGTTGTTCACAGAGTCAATTATCCACATCCCATTGAAAGTGCACTTCAAAAGGACAAGCTTCGGAAGGAGGAGGGAAGGAAACGCAATAGAGTCTATATTTGGCTCTCTGATCTCCAAACAAGGCAAGATCGTTTTATTGTTGTTGTTGTTGTTTGGGGTTTTTTTTTATTTTGTTTTGCAAGAGGATCTTTTCCCCCAGCTTACTGTTGAATACATAAGATCCAAGCCAAATGCCTCCTTGCTAATTACAAAATGTTTGTCTGACAAATTTTGCTCTCAATCAATTTATGCAACCTCACAGTATTTAAATCCTGCCTTTAATAATCCTGCCTTTGGTTGGCTTGCAGAGGGCTGGAGCTGAAGTGCTATAAACAATCTTCCCAGTGTCATGCTAGAAGGAAAAGAATCTGGTTCCCTCTCTGTGCCGTGTCAGCCTTATGGGAAATGTGGGAAATGCACAATGAAGAGCAGTAACAATTTATTTTCATCATTAGATACTCAATAAGGAGCAGGCAAATAATGGGTTTCTCGAGTAATTGAGCTGAAGTAAATAAACAGCGGGGGGGGGAACACGACTGACTTAGAGCAACATCTGAATTATTCCTGTGATTTCTGACAAATTAAGTCCTTCCAGTTGCCCTTATTAGAACAATAAAAATCACCTAGCAAGTTTCAAATGGAAGAGTTTCCAGGATAAGCACCCTCAATTCACAAGTGCAGGCAGACCACAGGGGGCTGCAAATCAGCCAGGTGGAGGAAGAAGAAGATGGCCAGGATTCTCATGTCCTGCTAGCCACCAGGGATGCTTGGGAGGAGGTACCAGCCTTCACCTGGTTGCCACTGCTGCATCCCCCCTCTGCCCTTGTTGGATTCCATATCTGAGCTTTTCTTGCATTTTCTCCCACATCTCACCCTGTGGAAGAGGATGAAGGCAGCTGAAAATATTTCTGGCCCTTGGGACACCCCTTAGCAGGGCAGCCGCTCTGTGAAACCCAGGATTTCAGAGCAGGACTCAGGACGTTGGAGAAGGGGCACAAGGCAAAGCTATCCATGGTTACGTGGGGTCAGGCCATTATGCAACAGCACAGAGGATGACAGTACTGCCAAGTTCCAGGCAACCTGGAGCTCATTACATATTAGTCAAGTCTTGGCCAAATTCAATAAGTCTGTTCACAAGCTTAAGGTTAAGTAAACCCTGGCACCGAGGCAGGGGCTAAATAATGCAAAAATGGAAAACCACCTTAAGAAACAGTTCCCAGAAGATGGTCACGTATCATGCTCTGCTTGTGATTAGATATTTTAATTACAAAGGTGAATGCTGAAGGCTTGAAATGGTGACATTTCTTTTCTTTACCTAAATAAGTAAGCCCACACATTCCCACCTAGAAGGTACTCTCTAAGATTTGCTTTCAGAGGAACAGCTGGAAGTGTTTGTCTTGCAGCACATTTCCCAGGTCTGACCCCAGCATTTTCAGGATCCTGTGTGATGTAAGACATGGAGAGCCAAAGAGTAATTATATATCCTTGGCATAATTATATTCTCTCTCTTTCCTATTTCTTCTTCCATCTCAAAACCCTTCTGGATAAGCTCCAAAATCCAGTTGTTCCCCTTGGGCACCAGTCCAAGCATACGCCCAGAGCACGGTCTTGATGTGGGTGCAAGAGACACCCAGGCACACCAGTGTAGAGAAAACAGGAATGGTCCTCACAACCTGGTCCCACAGCTGCTATTCTCACCTGGACACAGACCCCTGCAATAAGATAAAGTTTCACTCTTCAGCAACCACATGCTTGTATTTTCCTCCTCCAAACTCTAAGCCAAGGGCAAGGTACAAGTCCAGGACTTCTGAGCTGTTAATTCCCCAGTGGGCAAGTCAAGCTCTGCCAGGTTAGTCACTCTCTGAAGTTACGGTCTATCAAATGACTGTCGGGTGCTGTAAACCAAATTAGTTTCTACACGGGACAAAATGCTCTACGTCAGGGAAGCAGTGAAATTCTTCCTCCAAAAGACCTTGCAATACTAATTCTTTCCCTGCCTGCACTTTTCATCCGTGGATGGTCTAGTGGTCACCAAACTTACCAAAATATACTCACTACCCATAGACTATCACAAAAGAATGGCATTTTCATTTGCCAGTGTAAGAAGTCAGGCATGCCTGGCTTTAGTGAAGCAATGTTCTGATGCCAAACCACACCAGCAATAGGCCTTTCAGCATCTCAGTGTAGAACTGAAGATACACAGGATTAACCATCCAGATAGAAACTGTAGGTGTGCAGAGATGAAAGCAAAGCCATCCAAACCCCACAACTTTTTTACCTTTGTGTTCCACCCATGCTATGCAAACAGTGAAATTCAATTTAAGGCAACAAGGAGCACAGGCTCCTCTGACACAACAGCTCTGAATGATGCTCTACACTGATGCAGCCATACTGTGGATGGCTCTGGGATTTCCTGGTCAAGGGGGTACTCACACATGCTGGAGAACAACGTGGGTTTGGCTGACCACAACCAAACCACAATCCAGCAACCACACATAGCAGACCCAAGGAAATTCACTGAAAACAGTGCCCTGCTCCAGCAGATTGGCATCATCAAAGAGGCATGAAAACAGCACCAGCGTCATGAATAACACTTGATTCACCTTTCCCAGCAGCATAAAAAACAAATCAATCAAAGCAGCGCAGTCACAAACCCCATCCCTCGGCATCCCTCCACGCACACGCTTGGCTTCCTGTGTTTGGGCTTGTTTAACACCGACATTAACAATCTCATTTTGAACACTCTTCCAAGGCCGGGCCACTTCCGCAGCAGTGCCTTTGCAACCACCCAGCTCCAGCTCCTGAGGTCCTCTCAGTAGTTTTTCCCAGGCAAGTCCAACACTGCCATTGCTGTTCCGAGATGCTGCCCTGCTGCTAGCCTGGCACAGTGCGGGTGGAGGCAGAGATGTATGAGAAACACTGGGAAGGAAAATGGGGAGAGTGAAGCAGCACTGGAGGTGAAGAGAACAGTATGGCGGGTTTTCTGTGCTACCAATCCACTGGTCAACTTGCTGTGGGCTGACATTTTGCCTTGAGATACATGAGTAGATTTTTACCAGAAAGTCCCCTTCCTCTAGGAGACAGGGAACTAGTGAGTCACAAAAGCAAAGCGTTTTAAGGGGCAGAGCTGCGCTGGCAGGCATGGAGAAAACACATGACATTGGCTGAACATACAAGGATACAAAAATGTTTTAACACCTTCCAGAATATCCCCTGCTTCACATCTGGATGTACAAGTTTTGGCTGGAAGACTGGGGAGAAACAGAAGGAAAAGAGAAGAGGAGCAGAGGAGCAGAAGGAGGATGGTATGCACTGAAGAGATCCATGCCCCTGTCTCCTGACAGCTACCACTGGACTCATCTACTCAGGGGACCACATTCACAAAAAACAGGTTGCCCTCCTCTACAGCCCCAGTGCAACACGTGTACCATGTGAGTCAGCATGGATCAGCGCACATCCAAGCCACATCACAAGCCAGGAGAACATCTGCTCCATGCTGGACTTGTGGGTAGCAGCCCAGCTCTGCAGCAGCAGATGGGGCATGTGCAGCCCAACCCAGACAGAGAAGAGCAAATGCAAGACTTCTGATACCTTTCCCTGCAGATTCACCCTCCATATGTCACAAATGACATCATGCCTTGGGTTCATCTCAGTCCTCAGGACCATGTCCCATCCACCTGCTGACAGCTCCCACAGCCTCAGCATTTCTGCTTTGGGAGTCTTAAACTAGGCAAGGAAAAAAATAGAGAGGAATTTTTGTGTTGAATACATGCAGGTTGATGATTATGCAGTGATAAAAACGCAACTATTACACAATTAACACAAAGGCACGTGACCACACTGGCAGAGCAATGCAGAAAGACTGCAGCGCATCTGCTCAGGCTGCCAGGGCACTGAATGATGGGAGATATGGGAACTCCTCTGCTCCAGTTCTACTCCCCCAACAATGTTGCTGCTGGCAGTGCTAAGCACAAAGTGCTGGGAAGAAGAGGAGGTAAGAATGGAAAGGTAGTAAATTCCCTCTGTAACTTCATCCCTAAATCCCAGTTAAACACATTTACTGCCAAAAGAGCTCAGAGTGATCACAGACCCCAAGCCACAGGCAGGAGGAGCAAAAGGAGCAGCTCTGCTGCTGCCATCTCCCCACATGGCAGGAGGGTGCCACCTGAAGATTAAGCTCTGGTTGCCACAGTCAGTATCTCCCCACGCCTCAGTGGCCACAGCAAGTGGTGTCCTCAGAAATGCCAAACCAAAGCTAAGCAGTAAGAGGCAGCCTGCAGCAGGAAGAGAAGCCCGTTGCTGTTTTTCCACTTGTAGTGAATAAATAAGCTCCTATTTTATCATTAGCATTAGGGAAATGGTTTCATAAATTAGGATGAACAGCACACTTATGTTTCAAATTTGTTAGAGCTGCAAGTAGCAAAAAAATAAGACAGATTTCAGGAAAAAAAAAAAAAAAGAAAAAAGAATAATAAAAAAAAGGAATTGGTGAGAGTTGAGTGGAGGGAGATGGATCAGAGGAATTTTAAAGAAAGGAAAGGAGTTTCCTTGCTCAAGACTTTCTCTGCACCTATAATAAGCCCAGCAAACCCAAAATGAGAGATTATGTAAAGTCAGTAATTGAAGGAGCAAAAGCCACAGTTAAACAATCTAAAAAGGCCAAGCCCTGAGAAAGGCAACTTAAATCCCTTATCTTTTGATGGAAAAGAATGTGCTCCCTGAGATTAATGACGTGTTTACCCAAAAGGAAATTGCCGCCCTTCTGAAGCAGCGAGTGTTTGTTCCTCCCAAGCCTCTGTTTTCTGCTCCAGAGCTGATCTCCCAAACCTCCTGTTTAAAGTCAACACACAATACGGCTTCCTGCTGCCACGGACTCTTGAGGGATCCCACCATTAACTCTCTCCCGAAAATCACCCTCCACCACACCTGCCTGTCCCAGCCACCACTGGCGGGACAAAACCAGGGTATTTTGGTCACGCTTTGAGCATCAACACAGAGAGAGGCATCATGCTGACGGCTGCCAGCAACCTTGCTGCAGGGTGATGAATCACCCCAGTGTATAAATATTTCTCAGTTGAGCAGGCAAATTAGCAAGCATGGAGACTGACAGTGCTGTTGAGGGGAAGCACTCACTTGTCCTGCTCTTCTCTGAAGTCTGCAGACACAGCAAGCAACCTCTTCTCAAATTGTTTGGGGTTTCGGCAACATACCGGGCAGCCTGGCCTGCTGCAGGATGCTCTTGGAAAGAGGTTTAACACCAGCCAGTGCAATGGTGTGCCCTGTTATAGGAGGCATGAAAGAGCATGAGATTTGTGCACTGAAAACCCTCGAGCAAGTGAGAAAACCTAAAGCAGAAGCAC
>VWZY01005919.1:56126-76852 GCA_013399075.1 Chloroceryle aenea | reverse complement strand
GCGCTTGGGGGGGGCGGGGTGGGGAGGAAACTGTGGAAACTTGCAAAAACCCTGCTTAGGGACAATAAATCCCTGCATGTGTGATACATTGTCCCCCTCTGGCAAATGCACTCCCACTCCATTTCCAAATTCCTCAGGGAGCATCCCAGCCACAAGAACCACCAGGTCAGAGCATCCTCCTCTCCCTAAAGCCAATAATGGGTGTTGGCCAACAGCTAAAAATAGGACGAAAGGCAGAAAAAACAAAGGGAGCTACATAAATCTGTCTCTGATGTTCATATTTAGCTAATGGGGCAATTTTCATTTGTGGGATGCTGTCACCTCTCTCAGATTATGAGGCAGCCTACCTTCCCCTCAAGTGCTCCCCAGCCACATCATGCCTCCTGTGGGATGGTGGGAGGAAACGCTAATTTCTGCCCAACTCCCCATGAACCTGCTTTATCTCCACCTCAGCTTCTCAGGAGGACGAAAAAGTGGAAAACCACCAGTGTACACAAGAGCACACACAGACCCCATAAGAGCCCACACGGGCAGCTCCTCATCAGAAAAGCCCAGCAGCTCAGCACTGCTTAAATAAAGGAAAACTCAGGAATGTGCCTGTGGAAGTAGCTAGCAGAGCTGTTTGGCACTTAATCTGTCTCTACAGGATAGTGGGGTTTAATTTTTTTTTTTCCCCCAAAAAAAGCCAGAAATCGATATTTTCTGCAGGTGGAAAATTTGAAATTTTGATTAGGAGAAGAAAGGAAGAGATTTTAACATAAGTATTTAATTTTATAAAAAGTCCGCTTCTGTTTTCTATTATTTAATGCTAAGTACTAGACTTGCCATAAAATATAAAATACTTCCACTGCTATTTTATTTTTTGATGTGGTATCCACTACCTGGCTTGTTCAGTGGTATTCGAAACAGCCAGTGGGAATGGTTTTATTTATTACAGAGGGAACGAGAAGTAGAACGTCCCTTGCTTCACCCTTTTTCTAGGAAAATAGTTTGCATCAATGGGATATTATTATTAATTATAGAGTGGTATTTCTTAGAAGTCATGCCCAGAGTGCCTGGTTGTGGAAGACTCTGCAGAACTTTGATGAAAAAACCCAGCCTTGAGAAATGAGAATTTAGGCTGAGTCAAGACACAATTGGAGGAAAATGAACAGCAGTTGAGCAGCAACAGTGATGACACAAATCCTTTGGACTAGTTGGAGTGACCTCCATTCTAACTCAGAGCTATTCTGTGTATTGCCTGGGACGAAGCCTAATCCATGTCAGTCAAGTCCCATCTTGCAAAAGAAAGCAATTACCAAAAAGTACCATAGTCTACTGGAACTTGCCATGATCTACAGAGTCCTCTGCCATACTCACGACTTCCAGGTTATGGATCTATTATCAAGATGACAATGGTATTTCAGAAGAAAACTATTCTGTTTGCTAGTTTTTGATGTTGTACCCAAAATGATAATTTGATTTTATTTTGGGGAGTTTTTTATTATGCTCTGTACAACATACACAGCTCAGCTTCAAGTCTAGCTTCAGACTGCAAATCAAACTGAAAATCAAACATTATTTAATTTTTGGAAAGGTTGAGCAAGTTGTTATTATCTAAAAGGACTCCCGTTTCCTTGTTTGAAACTATTAATTGAATTCAGTTTAAATCAGAGAATACATTTTCCCTACCAAAATCACATTTTACAATTAATGCATGATGAGCACAACACAATGATGAGCAGTAGATAAGAAGCCATGTCCCACACAAAGTTTTCTCTTTAGCCTAGGAGAGGAATGTGATCTAGAAGTGAGGAGGCTGGAGAAAGAATCTAATATCCAGAAATTACCTTCATAAATGGTACCTCCCAAATAAAGAAAGCTGATTCAGGGCACAGCTGAACGGTGACTGGAATTAAACACCAAAGAAAGTTAAAAAGAGGATGTAAAATACCTCCATCATTGGAAAACAATTGCGTAGTTGCACAAAAAAAAACCAAACCAAAAACCACCACAACACAGTCACATAGAGCTGTCCCATTTCAACACAGTGACGGGGAGAGATGGAGAGATTAAAGGTTGATATAGATCATCCTTGAGCCAGTCAATTTTATTATGTCTCAAGCATTAAACAAGTTGCTGCTGAATGGAGAGCCTGCACGGGAGGTTTTATGAGGGGAGCGAGTAGGGAAAGCCGGTGGGGAAAGCCCATGTGAAGGCAGTGTCCATCAGGGGCTAGGCCAGCCGAAGTATTTCAGGATTTATTTACGAGCTCTAGGAAGATGAGCTTAGCATTGCCTCATAGGGAAAGACCAAATAAACTAAAGGTTAAATGAACTGTGTATGAAATCTCCTGTACAAATCAGGAGCAGTGTTACCTACTAAGCAAGTTTAAACCTGTAACAACCTCAGCAAACCTTCTCCTGTTCCAGGGGTGGACCCAGACTAGCCTGGCTCATACAGTGGTATGTTTTAGGGTGTCAAAAGAATCCAGGACACCCCTTCTCCTTGGCAGCATGCAGCAGAGGGCAGCTCACTCCCATGCTCCGTGTGGCCACTCATATGGCACAGCCTTGAGAAAAGACAACTGAAATGAAGAACAAGATGTCTTCCAAGCAAGGTGATTTAACGCAGAAAGCAAGTACATCAGCTGGTCTCTTAACTTCTTGAGACACCCAAAGCAGTGGGTTTTGGCTGCTGGAAGAGGGGGTTAGCCTGACATAGCTGTGACTAGAGCAGGGTCCCCAAGGATGCAGTGAAGGACCTATCACTAGGAATTTTTAAGAGCAGGTTAGATGCACATGGCATCACCAGCCCAGCAGATGCAGGAGGGCAGGAACCCACAGGCCCTGAGCTCTCCTCCGCTCCTCCCTACCCAACCCCTGGATGATGCTTCACAGTAATCGTCTCAAGAATCCCACCTGGCCTTTGTGGAGTAGGAGCACAAGGATGACAGCCCTTGCCCCCTCAAGCAGACATTTTACTGATACCCTAAGCATTCAGCAGCAGGGGAGACCACTGCTCCTCGACAAAGGCCTACTGTAGGATGGCCTCCAGCAAGGAAAAGACATAAACACCTACCTACAAATAGGGCAGCAGAGTAGAATCACGCAGCAAAGTTACATCTTAGCCTTTTTTTTTTTTTTTCTTTCTTCTTTACCTAAACTGGTTTAAATACCTACTTCACAGAGCCTGAACAGAGTGGTGAAGCTTTCCTCTCCCTATCTAAATAAGGCCCCTAACAATGTTATCACTTTTCAAAACACATCTGTCCCGCAGCTCTTAGCCCAGACAATTGGCAGGTAACCAGTTAATAAATGTCTTCGCCAGACTGTTGAATAGGCTGGCCCCAGCTCAAGAGTGATGTCAGGGCCATTCAATGCACTATAATTGGAAAAACCTGGGCAAAGCAATCCCATGTTTTTTAATAAATAAAGAGTGTATTAGCAGCCTCCTGCTTTTATTCACCATGGTGTCTACCTTGTTCAGTAGCAAAGAGGGATTTTTTTTTTTTTCCTGCTGCTGCTCATTCAGTGACTTCTACTTGGAATTTGATGCCAGTTTCCAGATGTGTCTCAGGCCAGGAAGTCAGCAATCAGCCTGGAAAAAGCCTCTGGGATTAGCTGCAGATCATCTTCTGACACACACATCCTTCCTGCACCCTCTTTTATGAAACGGGGGCACACCCCTCATGCCCAAAAATAAAATAAAATAACCCAGAGCCAAGCAAAAGTCTCCACATTAGGACACTGATCACTTTCATATTAAATGTATGGGAATATAATTAATTTATTCAATCCATCAAAGTCCCCGAGGCACTGTTCGAGGGATCTTTACAACATCAGAGTGTTTATATACATAAATCACTTTATCAATTGTAGGTTCCTCATCTGCTGGAAGTGCCCCAGGCAAAGCTCATCTCTTACAGCTCCTCACCACTGGTACCCAACATCAGCTCCCACAGATTGGTCACAGAACGCCTGAGGGGATAAATCCTCCAAAGGACTCACCCTCGGAGGAAGAAGTGAGGATGATAAATGAGTTTTCTGGGCTCTGTGTGAGCAACTTTGGGAAGCTAAAACTCAAGCGGGTAATATGAAGGATGTGGTTTGAACGGAAAATAATCTCAAGCAGAAGCACCCTGACAGCAACGTGCCTTTCAAGCCTCTCCATGTCCCTGAGAAACAAACTACTCGGGTTTCCCAGCCAGGAGAAGGGGGCTAAGCCCTACGCAGCCGGGCTCCACGCTTGTCCCAGCCACGTGGTACTGTCTGCTGCAGGATGGGGGGCATGTCCCAGCCCAAGGGGACCCAATTACCGAATTCCCAACAAAATATTTTAATTCCACACACACACACACACACACACATTTAAAAGGCTGCTATCACGCTTCTTTTGCTCGTATTGCAATTACTTTCATCTCCCCAACAAAGCACAACCAAATTAACACCAGCCCTTCCCCCATTAACCACACACCCCCACACCCCCCCGCTGCCAGGGGCTCCTGCAGTCGCTCTGCGTTCACAGGGCACCTGAGAGCCGCTGCCAAAACAGGAAAGCAGGCGCCTAATTGAAAGGGAGTATTTGGGAGTCACCCTACACAAAAATTAGCAGAGATATGCTAGGAAAATAAAAGAGCGGGCATTAACGGCGGGCTTATCTTCTTTTTCCGTGACTCTGATGTTCAGGACGTGAAGAGGCAAAAAAATTTCACATGCTGTTCTAAGAAGCTGGTCACGAATAGGAGCATCCTCTCCTTTACATACCCCACTTCCCCCAAAAGCACTCGGGCTGATTTTGAGATACGGACTTCCAGAATTAAAATGCAAACGTAGGTGAGTCAAGAAAACCCCACATGGCTACTGTGCAACTTCGTAGCAAGTCATGGATCTTGGTTATGGGTTGAGAAGTTGAGCACTGCCTCATTTCAATTCCCCTGTGTTAGGTTTGATAAAAACCTAGGGAGAAAGAGAATATGGATGTTTTCTGTCCCGAAAAGGAGCACGAGGGTCTCTGTTTCTGGAGCTGGGACTGAATTTTAAGGTGAGTGGCCAGGGACAGCTCAACGAGGCTGGGTTTCAGCCAGCACTGTGAGCCTTTCTCCATACTTTCCACCCCTGGCCAAGATCCAAGCCTGAGACGGTGACCTGTCCCCAGGGGAAGTGCCAGCTGGAGCCAAGGGGAGGATTCCGGATTAAGTCCAAAAAATCAGCCAGTCCCACCCCACCCTTCGGAAAGGAATGAAAGCCCTCGGGGCCAGGCAGAGGGATGCTGCAGCCTGGCAGGGAGCAGGCCTCGGGCAGGTCTGCTTGCAGCCTCAGGGACAAGAGATCCAGAGCCACTTGGCTCCTCTAGCCCCAGCACCAGGCTGCAGGAGCCCGGCTGGCTCTCTTGGTGGGAGTGAGCAATGGCAATAGAGAGACGAGAAAAGAGGAGAAAAAAGCAGCGGGAAGCCCTGCTGAGAAGCCCCCTTTTGTGTAAACACGCTCTGTCCTCAGACTAAAAATAAAGGCAAACCACAGGAAGGGAGTGAGTGCTTGGACAATATCCGATTTGGTGTGTGCCTGGGTGTGAGCTGAGGGAATGAGGAGAAGAGCAGGGGACTCCACCCAGCCCAACCACACAAAGGCAGCCGTTTAAGACCTTCAAGATGGACAGGCATTCCTGGAGATTATTTAAATCCAAATAACTGCTGCTTGGCAGATGCACAGTCCTTTGGTATGTGAGCAGCACTTGGAAACGTTAAGTGAGAGAAAAGGCTACCATGGCAGGAGCAGGAAAGGCAGAATGACTGCACAAGGCCCATTTTACAGGTTCTGAGACTGAGACCTGAGGCTGTGAACTGAAACCCCATAAACGTGTTATAAAACCAGGAAGCAACCTGTACGAGATGTTAGCTGAAAGCTTTACAGCTCACAGGTCCATCCTCAAAAATTATCTCTCCCTGCACACTGCCCTTTGCATCTTCAGTCAAAACTGCAGCTGAAGGGCCAAAACCTACACAACTGCACACATGTGAAGGGTGCAGGGTGCTGATCTGCCCACACCAAAAGGGTCTCAGATGCTTTCTTTCCCAGATGCTGGGCTCAGATGCACTCCATCCCACCATTGCCATCAGCTGATACTCGAGGATGGAGCTTCACAGACACCTGCACGTCCCACCAGCAGACTCCTTGTAGGAGAGATGCTTTGCTGACGCGTGAAATCACACCCAAGAGGCAAGCATCCATCCATGCCATGTAGAAAATGTGCAAGACAGAGTGAGGAGGCTTCTTGAAGCCCAGTGCTCACCGTTGGTGCTGACACACCACTCAGAGGCCTTCAGGGGAAATGCAGGACTTGGGAGGAATCAGACATTCAGCCTAGCTCGAAACAGTTCTCTCACACGGTAATACTGGTCTGTAAAAGCAGACAAACCCACAGCTCTCCCCAGCCAGCCACAGGCACCACTGTACAGGCTGTGCTGCTCTGGGGCACTGGCATTTGGGGCTTGGATCTGGCTACCATCAGTCCGATGTTCTGCCACACACTGGAAAGCCTCCTCTCTTTAGCCAGCCATACTAAACAGCAGCAGCTGCAACGCTCAACTGCCTTGTTTCCTTTCTTATCTCTATTTTCTGTCAGAAGAAAATTACATAGTGCTCAGCAGTGGAGGAAACCAAAGACAACTGCATTGACATCAACTTGGGCATGTTTCCTGATGATGTCTGTATTCTTCTACTGCTCTCCTCCTGGTCCCATTTTCACTTTCCTACCACCACATTTCACCCCAAATTTTCTCTCTACTATTAGAAAGGTCTCTAGATCTGCATTTAAGATCTCTAGATCCTCCAAGTACAATCGAAATGCAACCACCACCACCACCACCCATTTCCTTTAGAAAATAACTGCCTATGAAATGCAGCTGTTTGGAGCAGGTCCGTTGGCTTTTCTGCGAAACATGCCACACTGAGCACAACCATCCTCACTTCGCTCCTACCTGTGTCTGCTGAGACTTTTGCTGGCTTTCATTTGGGGCATTTCTTACATGCTAAATATAATGTGCAAACACCTTTCCACAAGGCTCTCTCCAAGAAGGGAGCAGCTGCTGGTGCAGCAGCTTCTGTCCCCACCTCCCCTGCCTTGCACACGAGCAGCACAAAATCATACGGGGCATGAAAAAAGCCAGCAATGCCATCGGTGATACGAACACCTGCAGGACTCACCTCCTGCTGCCCGGCTCGGCAGCTGAACCTCAACTGTAAACCAAAACTGAAGATCTTTCCTCTAAATCAACTTTAGCACATTGCTTGCAACCCTCTAAGGTGCTGCTGGCCACAGAGGAAGCCAAGAAAAAGGTGACACCTTCTGTTTACTCAGCTAATTGCACTTCGTCGTTGCTGGAGTGGCCGCTGCTGCTCTCATGGACTTCTTCCACCGCAACTCCCTGCATCTTCAGGTGTGTTTCCCTGCAAACACCTCTCTGGGACGAGAAGGGAGGGAGGGAGGGGAAGTTATATTATTTTCAAAGACTATAGAATCCAAGGAAATATTACCTTGGAATTCAGCTGGTGTATAAACATAGTATTTCTTTGTTAACAGTGATTATTGTTTGCATGAATTACATGATATTGATTTGACTTTTTCCATGGCAGACATTTTTAAAATAAAGAATTACCAGTGGTAGATAGTGGATATTCAGTAGGAGATAATCCAGTTGTAATGTAAACTTTCAGATGAATCATCATTCATGCTACAATCCATTGAACTCATGGGATTCACAAATATCTCCACGAGTGCCTAGTAGTCACCTAAATGCTCATAAATAGTGAATAATGTGGNTCAGGGTGCGAGCAGGGCTGTAGGTGGGAGCCCTGAATCTCCACCTTGCCCAAGATGGAGCTGTCGCTGAAGGCTGAAGTCAGGCTGGGGAAGGTTAACAGGGGAGACTTGCATCCTTAGCTCCTTGAAACTCCAGCACCCACCTGCTCCAGCCCACCCAGCTCCCTCCTTGGCTCCTTAACATGGCTCTGGGTAGCAATTACAACAGTATGCAACCTGGGGCCAGTGCTAGTGGCACAGGTCACCACAGCCAGGGTAAAAGTGACCTCAAGGGTCATAAACCACAGTCATAAACGTCAGGTTTTGTGGGCACGTTGCCTAACACGTAGTTAGACAGCGGCAGGCTACAAAGAACAAACAGAGGTTACAGAGAGCTGCAAATGCAGCCAATCTGTTGCTAGAAAACCTCCAAGTGCAAAACAAGTATAACAAGTGCACACATGGAGAGCTCAATTGCTGAGGTTAAACACCCGAGTAAGGCATCTTCAGTCATGCTCTGAAAATACATACTCCCTGCAAAATTACAGGTTGCCTCTGAGAGATCAGTACCAAAGAACAGAGCACATGCCTGGAAGCATTGAACTCTACCTCTACCCAGATGTGTAACTTCACAAAGACACCTAAGGAAAAAACCTTGAGGGGATTAATACCTCCTGATCCCAATGCAATAGTCCCTCAGTTTTACCTGGATCAAGGTGTGTAAAGGATCCGATGACAAAGTCTAGAGTTGAGACAGCCAATAGGAACAGCAGCAGGAGCTGGAGCCTGATGATCCACTTCACCCCAGCCAGGTTGATCCCCAGCAGACCCAGCAGGACGGCCAAGGAAATCCCACGCACTGCCCAGATGTTGCTGAGGTTTAGGACATCTGCGATGGACTCTGCAAAGCCAGTGATGTACATGGCACCTGCAACACACTGAAGGACAGAGCCCTGTGAGTGCCCTGCAGGAGAACAAGGGATCCCATCCACAGTCCCCATGCTGGGCTGGGAGTCTCTGTTTAGACAGATAGAATTTGCTGTCACAGTACAATTTTAGTGTTACTCTGGCCTACGGGGGAGTAACTTCTTTTGCTGTAAGACAGCATGCTGCCAGGGCAGCATACATACTACCTGAGTAAACAGAAGGCTGGGCATGAGGGCCAGCAGCCCAGCAACTTTCCTCTGGCTTTAAAATTTACCCTCCATTAATGCTCCAGGAGAAATCACACTGGCTTCTCCAAGGGAGAAAAGGATGAGTCAACCTCTAAATTTCTTCCCTCCTTCTGTTTCTCTGAAGGGTTCCAGTTCAAGACCTGCCTGAAGAAAGGCAGTTTGCTTCCCCTTTCACTGCCTCCCAGGGGTTATTTTTAACTTGGTGTTTGGTTTGGATGTAAAGTCTGATGCTTCACCGGCTCCCCATCCCGTTGCTGGAACAGAGCCTGCACTTTTGAGGAGAGTGCATTGTACAAGCCATGCTCCCCGAGCTCCCAGGAAAGCTGCTTGTTTGCCTTGCTGCTGGGCAGGACATGTGCTGCCCTGGGTGGCTGAGAGTCTGCAGGATGGGACATCTGCAACAGAGGTTCAGGCCTCAAAACCCTCTGAGGGGCAGCAACCCTAAATACCAGGACATTTCCCTCCAGAGATTCCCACTATCTGACATTTCAGAACAACCCTTTCCAGTGCATGACACCTCTGGCAAAACATAGCCCAGCACAGATGGTGTGACCTTGGGTCCTGTGACCCCACTATCCCCCTCCACGGACAAGGGCTTTGCAGCACAGCTCCCACATGACTGGAAGGGAGAAACCCCCCACCCAAGCCAGCAACAGTCAAAGATTACCTGTCCTTCACTGCAGGTCTTCCTTAGACTGACCCAGCACTGCTCCACTGAGGGTGTTCAGGACAACTTGACCCACACCCAGGAGCTGCAGGTTCATGTGCAGTTTTCAGCAAGCAAGGTGCATGAGATTCACCTGTTCAGACTCAGACACCTACAACTTGGAGATCCTGGAGAAAGACTGACTTCCATCATAAGCAGACACCTAGCACAGATCAGGTCAGCTACACCCTGAAAGTCTCTCTCCTTACTGGTAGCCCCACTGGGAATGTCTTCACCGCTGAAGTATTAGACCCTGCAGGGTAGTCCCTGAAGAAGGAGATGTATTCTTGTTTACTTGTGTTTAGCATGGCCTACACCACCACTGAGTCGACCACACGTCCTACATGGATGGTCTCTCCAGAAAACAGGTCCCTCCTGAGCTAGCAGAGGACAATATCCCACAAAAACTACACTTCAAATCTGAAGCAAAAAATAAAAAAAAACAAACAAAATCAAACTCTGATAAACACATTAAAACCAGGTGCAGTTCTTGCCTCTCACATGAGGAAGAGCCCTGCAGACAAATAGCAGTATCACCTAACCCCAACTCCATGTACCTGACCAACAGAAGTTTTTGAAGAAGTCACTTTTTCTTCACTAAGTTTTCTTTCCTTTCAGGCCAAGGACAGCAATACCCAGGGACACTCTGAAGGGAGCAGAGTGGTGCAAGCCTCTGACTGCCTCAGCACCGCAAGCCTCCTTGCCTCCTTGAAGCCTTTCCTCTGATGAACCATGAGCATCACCAGCAGAATGGAGAAGTTAGGTGCCCACAAACACCCTGTTGCTCTGCACACAGGAATGACCAAGGCCCCGTGGTGCTGTGGACGTGGGCTGGTTTCTCATGAACTACCTGTCTGGAAACCAGAACTGAGATCCAGGCTGAAATTTGATGAAATCAGTCCTTTGTGAGCTTTTGTAAACAATATACTTTGCTGGGCAAGGAACACGATTGATTTTCAACACCCAGATTAGCTTTGCTTTTGGTATTTCTGGGATAGACCCTGGAAAGCCTCTGCTTCCACAGACAGGTCTCACTGCAAACCACTCCAGGAAAGAAGACTGCAGAGAAAAGCACGAAACCTCAGCCTTATGGTAGACCTGTGGTGACCAAACATGCAGCAGTCTCCACAGGATTGAGTAGATGCATGCTGCATCATTTAGGGGAATGTGATTAAGCCTCTGCTCCGGAGCATCCCAGGAGGACAGCAAAGATCAGCCAGGTCTCTGCTCACTTTGGCTGATGCAGCAGGAGCCCGTATCTGCAGCAGCCCTGGGCACTGAGCTATTTCATCTCCCAAGGCATCAGCAGCATATGGATAGTCATACCCCACTTGCCCCAGTCAGACCAAGAAAAGGGGAATCCCTCCATTTCTGTCCGGACTCAGCTCATGATGGAGGTTACTGCGTTCCTTGAGCATCTCTGTAGCAGGGGAGCAGCCTGCAGCTGGTACAAAGCACATTGGGCAGAAAGCAATGGCCAAAGAGAAGGGAAAGGCATCAGCTTTTGGGACCAGGCAAAGCATTCCTGAGCCAGCTGCCAGCTCCCACCCCGCAGCCCCCCATGCACAGGGGATGCCTAGGCAGGGGCAGGGGCCAGGGCTGCCGCAGCCCAGCTTTTATAGCCCTCAAGACAGGCTGCAACCTGATTGCTTTCCCAGAAGGGGTCTGCTCAGAGAGCGAGAGTGGAAAATATGACAGGAAGGATTCTCATGTGTGGCCCATTTCCATATCTTGGCTTGTAACTGTGTTCAGTTTGTATTTTATGGACACTTGCTTTTAATCTGGAGTGAAAGGAGAAGAGGGGATTATTTTTGGTTTGGGGTTTCTTAAGGGTTTTCAGAGATTTCTGGAAGCCAGTCAGTTAAAAACAAACCTCAATAAAAATGCTTCTCTGCTCACCACATTTTATAGTGTTCATAACATCTTTATGGGGGAGGGGGTTAAGTTACTGCAGGTTTAAGCGATTACTTTCCATTATTTATGTTTACTACTTGTGTACTTCTGTGCTTCACCACCACAACAGCTCCTTGGGACCTTTCAGAAAACCCAGAACTGTGAGTTTTAGATCTAAAGAAGTCAAATAGCTGTGGCCCTTACCACTGCCCAGCTCTCTTCCCACACCAGCCCCACTCCTGCTGGCTCCTGCAGAGAAGCTTGCCCAGTCCTGAAGAGCACGGGGAGCATGTCAAGGCCAACCTGCCAGCCCAGGGCCACTCAGTGTGCTTTAGGTGGCCACCCTAGCCTCTCCCACTTTGCTTTAAGTCAAGCCTCTCTCCAGCAAGGGCATGTCCTGGCAATGGAGGGTAATTTGGGATGGGAGGGCACAGCCTGTACAGTTCACTTGTTCAGACGCCCTGTTCCTTCACTGCTGTGACCCATGCAGGCAGTGTATTGTCATGCACAGGCTTGCTCCTGGGGAGCAGAGCAGGGCTGTATGCTCCCCGTGGTGCCCTCCCATGCTGTCCAGTATACTGGAACATTGCTCAGATATTACTTGGAGCATTATTTACTGCAGCACAGAAGCACAAGATTAATATCTGCATTGCAAGCTTTCTAAATTTTCTGTAAATATATATTTTTTAAATTACCTGGCCAAAAATATAAAGGAGGCCAATGGTCCCCCCTACTTGACCTCCAAGGACAGTAGAAATCATGGAATAGACTCCTCCACTTCCGACACTGCACTTCTCACACACCCCAATTCCAGACAAGACTGTCACCAGGGCAACCAGGATGACAAAGGACACCAGAAACATGCCCATTACAATTCCAGTGTTTCCCTGGAAGGAAGAAAAAAAAAAAAATCAAATAAAGATCAACTCACACCAACTCTGTTGTGACAGAAAAGGGACCTATCTGCTTTTAGTCACTAGTAATCAATCAAACTGGAGTCATTACAGATAAAAAGAAAAATGCACACACCTCTACTTATCTTATTGCCAAATTTACAGTTCCTATTATTGCCCCTTTGAAGAAGACCTGCCTCATCCTCAGGCTGGACAGACCTTTGCATGAGCAGGTTCTGCTCTGTCTCTGGGTTCCTCGGTGAAGCATTGATTTTGTCCTCTGGTTTAAAAAGAACGAGGTCAAACAACAATTCAGACACCATGGCAGGGGATCACCACTTATTTGCATGTTTAAGAATGACATTCTTCAAAAAAATCAATCTTTTATAACACAAAATAGTTTTAAAATTGAACAGCTGGGATTTGTGACAGATGATTTGTTAACAGCATCAAGCTAACGTTTTAATTTTTTGGAACATTTACCTTTAAAAGCTCTGATCCTCCTAAACAATGAGATACCAAAGAACAAAACCCTAAAGGCAACACGAGGTGGAAGATAAATAACACTCTCCCACAAACCAGTGCACACATGCTGGCCCTTATCTGTAGGACACATGACAAGTGACAGGCAGCTCTCGCTCCCCCTGTACTGGGGAAGTTTTGCACAGAGGATTCGGCCCCCCTGAAAAAAGCCAGCCCTTCCTGCTCCAGGCAGAGGGAGGGCCCCAGGAGGAGCTGCTGCACCAGCCATGGTCTCACTGGGGGTGAGCAAAAGCCTCTGAACAAATCCAGCTGCAGGTCCCTGTTGGCAGCTTTAAGGGCGAGCATCACTCCTATTTTGGGGGTTTCATTTAGTGTTGGATTTTCAGAAAGAAAAGGCACTTAGTACCTTCAAAAGCTTTCAAGCCCCAGTTCCGAGCTTGGGATCTTCCAACCCTCTCACACATGGCTATAATTTATTTTCCAGGGTCAAAAGTTTTCCCTCATACTCCAGCCCACCTTCCCCTGCTGATAAATCGCTCAGCCCGGCGTACAGTGATTCCAACTGTATGATCAGAAATCTCCTCCAGTGCCTAGTGCTTCGTTAACGTCTGGCTTCCCTTCCCCTGCCTTTACTCATATTACAGGCCATGTCCACACCGCTCCTTTCCAACCTTCCTCCAGCAATGCTCATTTCTGAGGTCATATTAGCCTTGACGGGGTTTGTTTATCACCAGCACTAAAAGGCTGCTTCTCAGCTTTGAGATTGGTTGAAATCCCAGTTTTATTTTTCTATCTTCTTTTTTGTGAAACAACAGACACATATACAGGATGTTGCTATCATCATAAAATCCTATTTTGGTCCAGCATCCCGCTGCCTTTGACAGGGGCTTTATCTGGTCAGTGGGGAACAGAGCCAAGGTTTGCTATAAATGCAGCTGCTGGCTGGGTCAGCACCACAGCCCTCTACAAGCCGGTACTCCTTTCTAAAAGGACAATTGTTCTTTTTCTTCAATAGCTTACCCTCAGGTTGAACGGGTTAATAAATCTGACACGGTTCAGTTAAAAAAGGAAGAAAAAAAAAGTACACATACACAAGCATACACATAGCTGTGGGCTTTTCCAGAATCTGCTGGTGGCACCAGGCTACAGCAGCAGCTAGTTAATGGGCAACCCAATGGTTTCCATAGAAGAAAGGGTTAACGCAAAGATCAGGGGGGAAGGCTGGACTTACAGCAACAACAGCAAGAAGGGAAAGTGGGAAGAAAAAGCCCCCATTAAACACATGCTTATTTATGCATGCAAGCTGGAAGGGGTTAGTGCAGCCTTACAATAGTTGTTGAACATTTCGGCAAGATTAGGATCCCCTGGAACTGCAAAGCTTTACCAGCCCCAGCTTTGGAAGTTTATAGCAAAAGCCTGACTCTGTGAATGCCTCAACATATGACAGTCCTCTGCCAGGGGGGATCTCTGCCAACTCTGACTTCTCCTCCCTTCCCTTTTATGCTAGATTCCAGCTGTTTCAGTTTTTCTTTTATTTACTGGCTTTATTTTTATTTGCTCCAGCAGTAACTTGCTTTCAAAGAAGATGTGAAGGAAATAAGATCAGGAAGACAAGGGAGCTAGGAAAATCATCCCAACTTCACCACAATAACTGCAGCTCCCCTCAAAGCCTCCAGCAAATCCATTTTCAATAAAGAGTGCAAGTGTCTTCCCGATCCCACTGGAAGATGTCCATGGTGTCTGTCACATGAACTCAGGCTTGTGATGGACACGAACTCTGCCCAAAACTCAAATTCCACCCATCCCTGGAGCAGCTCTTCTTCATCTAAGGGGAAATATTAAGGGACAATATAATGCTGTGCATCAGGAGGGGAGCAATGACACTCTTCTGGGCTCTGACCCTCAGTGAGATACTATTATGGATCCTAATGTGGAAGCCCCTTTGACAGTGATGACAATTTCACCTGACTGAGGACCCTCCGTTGAGGATATGGGGGACTCCAACACTGGCAATATTTGGAGATCTGCTTCAGTGGTGTTGGGAAGGTGGCCAAGTAGCTGTAACGAAGGCAACACACTTTACCTGAAAAATGGTTATTTTGTGCCAACAATACAACACAAGGGCTGTCCCTGTTCAGTGTCAAGGTTGGTGGTTGTGTTTTTCTTTTTCTTTTCTGAAGTTTAAATAAGAAACCACTTACAAAGACCATTTCAGCTTTCCATTTTAGTGGAACTTTTTGAAATGCTACAAAATATGAGAGGATGTAAGTAACGCCTACAAGGACCAGCACAAAATCCAAAGCACTTCGGTGGTGATGAAGATACAAGGTAAGGAGGTAATAAGGAAAATGACTATTCACATGTTCAACCAAGTCAGCACTCACCACGAGCCATCCTGTCCTCAGGAAAAGAACCACTCCAAAAATGTTGATCATACAGGAGGTGAAGACACCATCCCATGTTCCAAAAAGCACCGGTTCCCACACAAACAGCTGGATCTTCCACCAGGGCTTGGTCTGCATTTGAGATACCTAGAGCAAAGCAAAGGCTTTGGTTTTACTTCTTGTGCTTCATGGGCAGGCTGCAGAAGTGGTGCAACAGCCTGCCACCAACAGCTGCCAAGACACCACTTTGCTGCAAGTTGTCCCACAGATGAAGGGGCAGCAGAGCTGTTGGGATCCCTGGGCCTTTCCAAAAAGTGTTCTGTGTAGTACCCTATTTATATTCTTTTAGGCCAAGCAGCAACAGAATCCTACTCAACCTGAGCAAATTAACCTCACTGATGATGTCACATGAACCAAAAACACCACTCAAGGGGTCTTCTACAGAGCCTTCATCTACATGTTGCTTCTCCTTCTGTCCCTGCCTAGCACCCTGCCAAGCAGGGTCTTCAGTGAACTGAAGAAGTCTTTTAGATGACAAACCAGGCTGGACCAACTGGGACTGACAGAGTAGGTTAAGATGGTATTTTCATCACACACAGTCATCTCTGATCAGAACACTTTATCACTGGAGGAGACACGGGACTCTGGTACTTGGGCCACCAGTGAAATTTTAGAGCTGCTGGAACTGAGGCCTGACACTCCAGGGAAACTGTAGTTTTCCCATTGCAAATGCTCCCTCCCACCTTCTGGAAACTGAGTCCTCTCTTTCCCTTTCTAAATACACACCTCAGGTTTATGTAGCAAAAAGCACAGTTTTTTACTTCAGTCTTGTTTACCTGCAACAAATGTGACCAGGAGGGGTTGCAGAGACCACAGGGATGGAAACTTGGGCTGTGAAGGGAAATGCCTCTCCAACATACCTGCTGTGCTTCCTCATGAAACAGCTCCTGGACATATCCCTCACTTCTGGCACCATTCAGGCTGAACATCGTCTCCTTTGCCTTGCCTCTGCCTGCCCAGTGTACAGTCCTAACACCACAACAGGCGAGGCTGATCCAAGCAGAAGGTCAGCTATTCTCCTTGGTCAGATTCCTGTGGTGCTCGATCCCCCGTTGTAGAAGATTCATGATTTTATTGCACTTTCTGTGAAAGCAGAAAAGACAGAAGACAGTACTGCTGCTTTCTCAGTCTGCGGAAACACAAGGCTATTACCCAGGCAGAGCTGACAGTGAATCGTAGCAGGTGCTGAACCACAGGTTGACACCACAGCAAGCAGAGAGCAGCACCCTCCCAGGACCTGCCCGAGACACAGGCTCTATCATCAGCCTACATCTAACAGCCCTTGGTGGCTCTATCTGAACCTACCCACACCCCTGGTGTGCCCAGCATCCTGAAGCACCAGCTCCACAGCTTTGCTGTGTGCTGCCTGGGAAAAGTTTTTCCTTTGATTGGTTTTAAACCTGGTGCCTGGTAATTTCACTGTGTGCCCCCACACTCTGGTGATGTGGGACACATGGACTGTGTACTTCCCAGCACTACCATAGCCTTGCTCACATCCCCTTCAGCTGTAGCTTTTGCAGCTTAGAGCCTTGCCAATGTAACCCCTCCCCTGACAAGCAGCACTGACAGTACAATACAGAGATGGAACTGAAGCAGCTGAAGTTGTCCACCGCCAGAGATCCACACTCTCCACTCCTGATGCTCTCGACCACATCCCCTGCATCAATGTACAGGCGCCTGTCTTCTTGGTGATACGCAGCCTCAGAGATACAGTCATCTTGCCTGCAGCAGCCTGATTTCACATTTGTACCTGCCACAGGCAGACTCTGGCAGTCAGGATAAATTCAATACCGTGTACGTACCAAGAAAGTAGCATCAGGCTTTACTTCAAGGATAACATAGCACACCTTTACCAAAGGGGAAAACCAGCACAAGCATTTCTCTGCCTCAAAATTGCAGGTTCCTCTCCTCATTGGGGTGGATTTTACATGAAGTTCACCCCTTAATTGTGGACAGCTGCTTTTATACACCTCCCTCCATCTGGCTGCAAGTCTTAACTTTCCCCGAATGGTCTTGTGATGGCCATCGACCAGTAACCCACAGCCTCCCGAGCCAATTGCCAACAGAGCCTTTCTAGCAATTCCACATCACAGCTACACTGTGCCTCAAGAAGGATAAAGAAGGCTGCAGCCAGAAGGAACAAGATGTGAAGAGGGCAGTTTGTCTGGATCATTTTGTCTCCTGGAGCTAATTTCCTGGCCAGTTGAGCTCACATGCTACAAGAGCCAATCATGATCACACGTGGCTCATACCAGTGGCTGGACACCTTATCTGAGACCAGAGATCCTGTTTATCATGGGCACAGTGACTCCTCAAGCTTGCAAGCTACAGAGACAAGACAACCAACAGAAATATACTTTTCGTATTGCACAGGGAGAGACACACATTCGGAGACAATCACGCAGGATTTCTGCATCAGGGTCTGAATCCCAGCTCCCAGATCAGCACTTTCACCATCCTGTCTTTGTTATTCTACTTCTAAGTACCCAATAATAAATAACCAGCGCTGCCGCTGCTCCACCATGCTGTTTCAGCTGCAGAAGGTCCCCTGCAGCTGGGGCACAATGGCCAGCACGGGAGGTTTTTCTTCACCCTGTCCACGTGGCCAGTTAAGCAGCACCAAAGCTGTAAGAGTTCATTGATTCCCTGCTGCTCCCTCCCCCTTTTTTGAAGCAAATAACCCTTCACAGTATCACAAATGGCTGCTGTTACAGGGAGATTGGGGCTTCAAGCAGGGCAAAAGCAGCAGGAGCAGATGAACTCTAAAGAAACAAAGCTCATGTTTTTATGCAAATAGTCATAGTAATAAAAAAAGGAAGAAAATACACAACGTGAAACAAGATTACAACTGAATAGCCATATTCTCCTAACATTGCCCAACGCAGCCCTTCCTCAACAGAGATTTCACTGAGTAAAGGATTCACTGTGGCCATCCAAACCCGTCTTTCACAGCAGTTCCAGGTGGATTTAGAAAGAACAGGGAAGCTGCAGCCCTGTGGCTTCTGGCTCTCCTAAACACCTCCACCAAGGGAGCCCTGAAGGAGATGGCTCTGATCCTTGGCAGCAACTCAGAGCAGATGAAGCTGCTTGTTCAGTGTGCTTAGTGTGTGATAACATGGGTAGGTTTGATGCACCTGTGGAGGACTTTGGGGGTGCTGATGGATGAAAAGCTGGACATGAGCCAGCAACATGTGCTCACAGCCCAGAAAGGCAATCTCATCCCAGGCTGAATCAGGTTAAGGGAGGTGATTCTCCTTCTCTACTCTGCTCTGGTAAGATACCACCTGGAGTACTGTGTCCAGCTCTGGAGCCCTCAGCACATGAGAGACATGGATGTGCTCAAGCTGATCCAGAGGAAGGCCACAAAAAGAGTAAGGCCATAAAAGTAATCAAGGGACTGAAACACCTATCCTAGAAGGACAGTCTGAGAGAGTTGTCGTTGTTCAGCATGGAGAAGAGAAAGCTCTGGGAAGACCTTACTGTAGCCTTCCAATACTTAAAGGGGGCCTACAGGAAAGACGGGGAGGGACTCTTTATCAAGGAGTATAGGACAAGTGGTAACCATTTTAAATGGAAAGAGGGGAGATCTAGATGAGAGATAAGGAAGAAGTTCTTTACTGTGAGTGTGGTGAGCCACTGGGACAGGTTGCCCAGAGACTCTGTGGATGCCCCAGCCCTAGAAGTGTTCAAGATCAGGTTAGATAGGGCTTTGAGCAACCTGGTCTAGTTGAAGATGTCACTGCTCACTTCAGGGAGGCTGGAGCTAGACAACCTAGACAAGCTAGACAACAAGGTACTTCCAACCCAAACTATTCTGTGAGTCAACGATTATCAATCTGAAACTCGCAAAATACAGAGAGAAGGGCTCCATGTACAGATTTCACCTTGCAGGAAAAGGTATCCCTTGTCTCACAACTTCCTGCCTTTTTTTCAGTGTTAAACCCCCTCTCCTGCCCTGTGCTCCCATGCCCTTTCTCCTTAGCCCCACTCCTGCTTGCCTTGGAGCTCTCCCCTCCGCAATCGCAGGAAATTGCCTCTCCACTACCGCTCCTCTGTGGCATTCCCAAGTGTCTAATATCTTATTACTCAGTTCTGCAATCATTCACATCCTTACTCAGCGTATGGATCCATTCAGCCCTATGAGGTAACCGAAGCAAACACAGGAGGGGGTATAAGGCACAGAAGTGAGAGCTGAACAAACATGCCAGGACGGCCGCTGCGTGTGCAGCCACGTCCCCATCCACACAATGGGGAAGTATTTTTGCAATTCAGGGTATGAAAATGGAAGGTCCTCGGGATGGGAGCCTCCTCCTTGCCCCACGCAGCACGCTACCAGCGCAGTGTGGTTTCTAAGTTGCCGCACAGCACAAAATTTTTTTGGGCAGTATTATCTATCTAGGTCACCAGCGGAAGCTTTTTCTGCTATACACACATTTGCTGAAAAAAAACCCAACCAAACAGGAACAATTTTCCTCTAATATAAGTGAGCCTCTAACTCCAAAGTTAATTAATATTACTTTTCCTGAAGTTTCTGCCAAAGACACTAACCCATCTATAAATAATGGTTGTTTTAATCCTTCCATACCGTTTAGCACTCGAGAGAGCAGAAGAGCATTAGCAGACCTCCTCACACAAATGTTACAAAAGCTCATCTCCTTTTCCTGCGATGCTCTATATTTAATTACAAAACCAGATGCCTATAGATGAAATTTCCATGCCCACCGTATCCTTCAAAGCAGTATTTTATTAATTGTCACACTGAAGCTATTTCTGAGCTAAGCGTCGCTGCTGCGAGCTACTCAACAGCTGGCTGATTTTAGCGAGGAAAGGTTAATGCCTTCCCAAGCACAACTGCGTGTGGTCCCATGACCTCCAAAGCCTCTGTCCCTGCCAGAGGAGGTACTTCCAAGCCTCTCTCCCTCAAGGGACCCAGCAGCCAACAGCATTTTAGTTTTAATAAATCCCCTCAACTCCTCTCCAGGTCAAGTTCTTCGAAACACCTAATTTAGGGGACCCTGAGGACGGCGGAGTTAAGGGGAAATAAAGCAGCCATCAGTGCATAGGTAACGAAGGTAACGCTATGCATAGGAGTGCTTGGCTATTCCCAGTTACTCATCTGCTGCCACAGTCAGGACGATTCCCCAACTCCTTTGGGGTTTACGTCTCTCTGCACCGTTAGTTACGCCGCAGAACACGAAAGGGGGGAAACAAGCCCAGGTTCACCCCAGCAGCCCGGTGCAGTCAGGCGGCTTTGGTTCTGCAGAGGCCGCGGCGGTGCCGCCACCTCCGTACCTACGCCACCTCCGTGCCAACGCCACCACCTCCGTGCCTCCGCCGCTCTCCCCGCCCGGCG
>VWZY01005919.1:28347-55796 GCA_013399075.1 Chloroceryle aenea | reverse complement strand
ACGGGACTCCGATTCCACATGGGAGCGGTTGCAACCTGGTTTCAATACGAACTCACTTCAGCGTGACTTCCCAGTTCAGTGCTGCCAAGAAACCCTGTGACCCGGCACAGACAAAGCTGCATCTGAGTTAAAAGCACGAATTTTGGATAGTCTCAGCTAGACACCCTTCCTTAGAGCTCGAGTAGCATTCACTGACTTCATTTACTTCCAAAACGAAGCCAAAATGAATTAGGGCCATTTCAATTTTCAATAAAGTATCCATACAAGACATTCACGTAATCCAGCAAACCTGCTTTGATTTTTCAGTGTCCCACAGGGGCAAAGCGTAAGCAGGCCTTTACTTTTGGACAGAAAGGGAAGGACAGAGTGGCAGAAAAGGGAAGCACAAGTTTAGAGAAGACAGGATTTCTTAATGGAAGATGAAGCCCGAGGAAATGGGAAGATATCTCCCAAGATATCCCATTCCTGGAATGTTTCGGAAGGTCTCCTCTAGTTGCTTTCTCTTTACACAACTACAAGGGAACAGGTTCAACCAGATTCTCTCACCTCGAGGGCCAGTGAGAAACTGAAGCAATCTATCTTTGGAAGAACTGGTGAAGTCACTAATTCACCAAGACTGAGCCCTGTGGCTTTCCTGCACCCCTACACACACACGGGCATGCTAAGCAAGATCCGGAGAAGTTTCCTGGGGCAGGGGCTGCCACTGCCACCCCCCACCACTGACCACCCCTGCAGGAAATCCTGCCTTCCCACAGGAACGAACAGCTGCAGAAATCCAGCAAAAGCTATTTTCAAGGACCATACTGACATGTTAAAATCACCAAGCACTGCTGTTAAAATGCATTTTCAGGAGTGCTCAGTTTGCTCTCTGTCTGCTCCTATTTAAGTCATGCCAATTCTCAACATTTTCCTCCTTGGCAAGATGCCCCAGTAGGCAGCACTCCTTCAGCAGGGCTGTGTGTGTTCCCAAGGAGCACGCTGCTTTTCCACACCCAGCACCTGAGCAAAACCATAGGCTGGCATAGACTATCCCTTCTCCAAGGGCAATCAACAAGTGGCAGTCATGTGCAAAGCCATTCACTTTCTTTAAAGAACAGGCTCTGAAAATAAGGAGGAAACCCAAATACAAAAGAAGCAGCTCTAATTTAGACTACTCATAACAAATCAGTGATGATGTGGAATGGTATAAATTCCCCCAGTGCACTCTCTGGATGGCTGCGTGACTCACAGCTGGCTCAGCCACCAGCGTCTTCATGTGAGCCTTCCTCCGCACCCCTCCGAGGTCTACATCACCTGCCAGGAAAACCATCGCAAACCATTGCAAACCATTCAAGAACATCTTTTAAAAGGCCTAATTAAAATTTCTCTCTCCTTATGCTAAGTACCTTAGCCAAACTGGGAGGAAAGGGGGAAAAAAATGCAACTAAAAGTTAAAATTGTTTTATCAAAGTGCAATTCGTGGGTGCTTCCAAGGCTTGCAACAAATGCTGCAAGTTCCACAGAGCAGTAGGAATCCTTCCTCTGAAGTTATGTAGGTCCTTGGGACTGTCAGAACATCTGAAACCTAGCAGATCCAAGTACTGGACATCCTGAACTGTGATTTGAGAAGACTTTTGATAGTCCATATGGTGTTACTCAGTGGAGAGATTGAAGGAGGTGACAAAAGGTGATGTGGGATAAAACAGGTAAGAGAAAGATAAAGAGGTATCAAAGGCACGAATGTGGCCCCCAGAAACAAAGAAAGTAGCAGCACAGAGGTTTGTCAGCAAGAGATGTGAATTTGAAATATCCACAGCTCTGAGCCATCCCATGAAATGTGCAAAGGATTCTTGACAGAATGGATGTTATTATCGCATCCTTCATATCACTGTCGTCTTCAGTTGCCAGACATACCTGTCTTTCCTAATGTGGCAAAGTGCAGCCTGATTGCCATGTACACACACAGCACGAACCTGAACAAACCACACAATTCAGCTTATCACATCGCTCGACGACCTACAACCCCCAGATCAACAGTAAAATGGGCAGTTACCCCTAAAGAGTGTGTTCCCTGACTAAATGAAGAGCCAGCCTTTTACTATTTGCCTTCATAGTTGCAAACTGTAAAATACTTTGCTTTTAAAGTGCATTTTTACCCAATTTTGTTCAGTGTGTGGTAACAGCAGTTAACAATACGGTACCTGAGCATCACCACAAACATTCTTGTTTCAATTCCTTAAAATGGACTTTCGGGCAACAAGAACGACTCTGACTCTGTGAAAGCCAACGCTGTAGAAGCATGTTTCCATACCCAAGGTGGGGACTGACACCATCCCTACAGCTCACTTTCCAGTAGCCACAACATCCACCACTCTAGCTATACATGTGACTAGGGGACTAACCACCCTGTTTGCCTTGATTTGACGCTTCTCTTTAAGCTAACAAATGCCATCTCAAAGAAATTCCTCCTTTCCCAGTCGTGTTTTGGAGGAAAAGACCACTTTGGCACACTGGTATCCTTGCAGTTCCTATCCATCTTCCCAAGCTGTTCTGATGTGTGTATAATTAGCTTTGTAACAAAGATGATTTTAGGAACTGGCAACACAAATGGAAGAAAACACAGCATTTGAGAGAAAATAAGTCATTCTTTGAGCTTCTGATAACATCCTCTGCTTTGTTCTTAAACACTGACACATGGTCCAGATCACCTTGCAATTACCCTGAACATATTCCCAGCACTTGTTGCTCTGTTATCTCTTGTGACTCAGTTTATCTTGTGACAAGACAGACTGATTAAGGAAGTGCTGCTCCTTAAGAGGTTTCAGAATATAAAAATTAAACATTGCCAACAGTCACTATTCATATTAAAACACAGAAACAATTTTTGTAATTTACACTGCAATTTACACTGCTAAAATTCTTTTGCCAAGCTCCTGCTTTTGATCTAACAGCAGTTACAAAATCTCTGTTACTTCAGTCTCTCTGAAATGGCACTATTGATCACATCTGCCCATGAGAAAAAAAAATATTGAAAAAAAATATTTGTAAATAAAAACTGAAAACTAACAAGTGGTCTGTGGCAACAGCTTGCACTCTCATAGCTGGGCCAGCTTCCTTCCCTCAGGCTGCACAGTTGAGAAGGTACTGCATCCTCTCAGTAAAGGCAGCTATGTAGAAGCCTCCGGCAATGCCCTGATCTATGTCAAAAGATAGCGGCACAAAGCTTAGTTTGGAACTAGGCACCCACATTTCTAGCTGAGGGGCTTGAAAGGTGCAGCCGCTGGCCAAACAAACCCAAGCTGCAACACGCCTTGGCTCTTCTATGCAAGATAGGTAGAGGTGCCCAGGGAGGTGGACTCCAAGTGGAAAAACCAGCAGTTACTTGTAGACTCAGCAAACATCCAGAAGTAAGTACAAGTCATGGAGGCAGGAAGTGGATCCTGTGCTTTTCGCACGATGTGCACAGCTGCCAACACTGGCAAAAGTGATGTAGTTGGCTAGACTGCAAGAGAGGCACGCACACGCACATTCTGAGATGGAACCTCACCAAATCATATTTCTGCCAGTGACTCACACGTGTACACATCTAACTGCCTTTGAAATTTGAAAGCTGCAGCAGATGCTGCAGCAGGGATGTTCTGAACCTGAAAACCTGCCCTGATGTGAAGGGGAAGGATGCTGTGGAGGAGGCAACTTACCTGAGCGACCAGGGTAAGGCTGCTGGCTTCTGAAAGGACAGCACACAGGGGCTCCATTCTAATGCCCTGATCCAGAGGATCGCTCTCTTCTTTACACACCGTATCTTCACAACTAAAGCAGACAAAAAAGCAAACAATACTCTATAGGAAACTATCTTCTCTTGACTTGGAAAGTGCAACGCAGAAGATAATCAACAAACTGGACACTTCCAGACTGCCTCCCTAAATCGACCTACCTCTAAATACCTCTAGTTTCATGAACTGCTGCCTATCCTGGAGCTAGGAAAGAGTTGCTCCTGTTTAATGCAAGAAAAATATGAATTTCAGACAGAGAAAGGTAATTTTTTTTTTTCAGTCTTCTAAATAAAAAAAAAAAAAAACAACAACCAATCATTTGAACAGAAAACTGTTTCCTTCTAGCAAAAAAGAGAGAGAGAATTTAATGGATTGCTTTTCTTGCTTAACACAAAAGATAGATTCTGGAAATACTTTTTAACATTAAAATATTGAAAACTGCCTTCTTTTCAGCATCACTTTACTCTTTGACAATTTTAATCATGAAAATAAATAAGCAAAAGCTATGAGTTTTGATTTATTTCCACTGCATAAGTAAAACAAATAAAAATCAGTATAACGAATGTCAGTGAACACAACTGTTAACATACCACTGTAAGTTCTTGGTAGTCTATTTTAAATAACAATACCAAAACATGCACACTGCAGTAATACTGAAACCAAGTCTCATCGAGTCATGTTGCTATATTCACTCCATAGTTGCTAAGTACATGAAGACACACTTGAGACAGCAGTGCCTGTGGCCTCCCACAGCCACGAGGGACTGAGTAAGGGCAGCTGTCCTAAGGCCAATTTCAGAACTCACTGTGCTGATTTAATCGGTTCCTGCCCTGTGGCTCCGCGCTGCCACCCCTGCTAGGGCTACTGGACCCTGGATAAGGCACTAGAGCACACCTCTTGAGTGTCCTTTCTCTGTTACCACACAAATTCATTCAACATCCTCAGAAGGAGTTTAGGCTAAGGCCAGGCAAAATGCTCCCCTCCTGCAGCCACTGCTGCCCAGAGGAGGTTCCCCAGGGCGGCAGGTGGAGAATGCCCAAGTGTGGGCTCCAGGACTGGGGCTACAGTCACCCAGAGTGGAGACACTGACATCCCTGAGCCACCCAGCTCTTTCTGCAGTGCTCAGCTGATCACAGCTCAGGCCTTAACACAGAAATACATTAGATTTATTTTTTTTTCCCCCTCTTCAAAAAGTATTGCGCAACTTTTAACATTTTCTTATACAAAACCTGTTGTTACACAAAGTAAAATCAACAGAGCCACATACTTCACAAAAATCAGCTTTTTATCAGAAAGGACTTTAGCAAAAGATTCAGGGAAAACAATGCCTTTAACACATGAAGAAGTAAAGGTGAGAACTCAAATATCAGTAATCAATGCTACAGCTACGGGGCACATTTCTGGTTTTGTAGGTGCATAAATGCTATGATCGTCAGTAAACTTTGCTTCAGTGATAGAAAAAACTATGTAACAAATACTTTGTATACTACACGCTACAAAATGACATAGTGCACACACACAGGGCATATTGTTATCCAACAGACTGGAAAACTTGAGCAGTCAAGTTCACCGGTGTTACAACTGAGGTTAAAACAAAGTTCTGATTCTCATTTACACAAAGAGTTGCTGGCACAGAATAAATTCCCTCTAGTGCAAACAAAAATCACAAAAGGAAAGCTGGTCTATTACTTGGGGTTTCTATTAAAGTGATTCCAGTGCAATCTTCTAAAATGACCAGGATTAAATTAAGGTCAGATATCCTGCTTTTTCTATAATTAACGGAGGCAAAAGTGAGACTCAAAGGGGAAGAAAATGCAAACAAGTTCTGTATGTCTCAAATAAAATACTTAAATATTTCATTTAATTGTTGAAAATATCCACTTCAGTTCTTGCACAATGATAATTATCTTTACATGCCTTCATCTGTCTCAGGAAGCAGATTTTGTCTGAAATTATCTAACATGAAAAATACCGCTAAGTCTATTCATAAAACAGTATTCTGTATTTTTATTTTTCAAACAGCAAGTGACCACATTTAAAATGCATCATTTGCAAATATAAATTATCAAACTATTAGTTTAAAATAAAAGTTTAAAAATAAAGCAAAACATAACTTCCCTTAGTATCACAATACATAGAAGGGTATTACAAACCCAAAGAAGACTAAGTTAACCATATGAAAACAGTAATGTCAAAAGTGATGAATCTCATTAGGTCACTTAATGAATAAATCAATCCTAAAAATACAATACCATTTACCATGATTATGTAAAAAAAAACCCAAACCCCACACACAAAAAAAAACCAAACCCAAAACAAAACAACAAAACAAAACAAAACAAAAAAAAACCACCCAAACAAAAAACCAACAACAAAACCATACAAAAAAACCCCACAGAAGCAATCGTTCATGGTATTACACAGATAAAACAATCCAATCCTTCATGCTACATTTTGTAAACCATGATATAAATTACACTCACAGTCAAATGAACAGGAAGAGTTACTCCCAAAATATTTTCAGTTGCTTTTAGGGCAGAAATAAAGGTAGAAGTAAAATCATTTAAAATATATCAAGTTTAACCAAAAAAGGTAATTTGGTCAAGCCTGCTATCCAAATAGTTTTGTTTCCTGCAAAACTATTTTGTCTTTTTTGAATTATGAAATTTAAATGTTTCTTTTACATACTAAATGCAAGTTTTGTGTTGAACTACAATAAATCATATTATATAATTTTTGCCATGAGACTCGAACATCTTTTGTGTACTTACACACACACACACACACACACACACACTCTCTTGATATCAGGATAAATTCCTCATTTCACAGGAATAAAGAAAGACTCACATACTGATTTCTGTCAGAAACATAAGGAATATACAAATTCATACTTTTCAGGTTCCTACAAAACCATCTCTTACCTATATACATATTTTTACTGATGGAATTCAGATTAGGGTCTTTTGTCTGATAATAAAGGGACAGAATAGATGTTGAAGGATAAAGAAATACTGTATAATCATTGAAATAAACCTATTATCCTATATTTATCTATATGGATTTTTTTATTATTATTATTAATTGAAATACAAAGAAGGCATCTGGACTTCAGGAAAATAACACTTTATCAGAAATGCACTGTAACAGTGTTCCACTATATGTAGCATCAGGTTTTTCATAGCACAATTTCTTCTGTACACTAGATTTTGTACTAATTTTTTCTGTCTTCAAATTTACAGATCCAATCCATCCCATTTCCAGATCCAGTTCAGCACTACATAGTATGCCTTCAAAATAAAAGGAGGTCACTTGCTTTATTGAATACCAAGTTCCCTTCTGGACAGCATTAAAAGAAAGACAAGACTACAGAGACAAAGTCCAGTATAATTCATTTCTGACAATGAAAATTTCAACCCCTCAGACTGTTGCAAAATACCTCCTACTGAAATGCTTTACTACAATAATAATAATAATAATAATAAAAAGCATACATTACATATAAAAGATACCAGTGTACTAAAAGTGACAGAAGTGGACTAGCAAATCCTTCAAAGCACGTATTATATAAATGACTAGCATTTAAAAACATTTTTTTTCCCTATAAAATGTAGGTCATATACATTTATAAATTGGGGTGGGTGGGGGTTCTAAAGCAGTGATGACTGTTCAAATAGTTAAGCTGCTCTGTACAGTCTAATAGCTATTCAATTCAAACTATAAGTTTGACATTTAGTTTATCAGAATAAACCCATCTCATAGCTCATAATTTGAAAAATACGCAACTCGGATGAAGAAGTGACTTGCAAGTTCACCATTGATCTGCATATGAAATGAGAAGAGAACTGCTCCTTTCTGCTGGAGGCCCAAGTCTCATCAGTTCAGTATCGGGACTTAAAGACTCCCAATTTAAGTAGAGGAATTGTCAGGAATCAGCACAGAAGCAGAATAGTATCTCTCATCCCTTAGAGACACAGCTATTCAACTTTTGCAGTCCTCCTCATCTTGCAGAAGTGCAGCCATTCATTTCTTACTCAAAGTGTGTACGGATGAAGCCATAGATCTAAAGACTGTCCCCTCTGTGACTGAAATTGTGCTGTGTAAACAACGTTATATACTCCAGCAGGAGGACATTTGAATTTATTTATAAAAAAAATGATTAAGAATATTCATTAACTCAAACAAGGCTATTAACTCCCAAAGGTATTTTTGGAACTTACCCTTATGCTACTTGTAAAGATAGCACTGCCATGTATTATTGCTTACAAACAGTACATCATCACACGCCTTCTAACAGAGCGGTACTGTGATCGGTTCCTACCTATTTACAGGCTTTTTTCTTTGTTTTTTAAACAAGCTATAAAAACATTACATACTTTACAGACAATACAAATACTCAAGTCAAACAAATGGAATGCATAACAATAAAAAACGTCATAAAGGAAGACTGACATAAGTCCTTGATTGTCAAGACACATTTATATTTATATATAAACTCTAGCTGTGTAGAATCAAAGATTCAATCATAGGTACATCCTTATTTGATAAATCATATTTACAGCATGATATCGCATAAAAAAATAAAATAATGTTGTTTACACAATATTACCTTTCCATCCATTGGATTAAGGAAAGCAAGAAACAGCTCTTAGAAATGTTTGCTTGCCTCGGTTTGTGTTTCCTCCGAAAAGATGTTATTTTAAAAAGGAAACATAAGGTTTTATATGCCAAGTAGAGCAAATGCGACTATAAATTTATTTCCCTGACTCAAAGCAATTTAAATCAGAACAAAAATTTAAATTTTAACTTAAAGACACTTCTTTTCATTAGCAGTAATACTTTCTTAGTACTTGTCCTTTGCAAAGTGAGATTTAGCTAAATGCATTACATGCCTAACATAAACATGCATTACTGTAAATTGAATGAACTTTCAAAGTTACAAGGTTTCATTTTAGTAAAACATTTAACACTAGGAAACTGGAACATTGTTCATTACCAACCAGGTAATTTGAAAGTTCACATGTGTACTGGTACCTGCTGCATATACATGCGTATCTCTGCCTGTTAACATTTCCAAACAGATTCCCAGGAGTATTAGGATTTTCCCTGCAATTGGTAATGGTATCAAAACAAGCAAATGAAGAATAAAAATCAAAGCTCTCAAAACCAAGAAAATTTAGTTAGCAAATATACATACATAAAGTAATCCAATGCTGCAAAATTCAGAGTGGATTCATCCAAATATTCTAGTTCATTTCAAATAGTTACTACATATGATACAAATACTATAAAAATACTCTGAACAAGCATGGAATATAATGTATCTGTCCAAGGGGAAGGTTTTCATAGGAGTACATGAATACTTTAGAATAAACTCCAAAAGTTACAGTAGAACCCCAATAATTCGCAGCAATGCCTTAGAGACCCTTTAAGAAATGACAATTTTGAAAATAGCAAAGAAGCAGGCAATAAAAGCAAGGATGTCACATCACAAAAATGTACTTTGTTCATTTATTTTGACAACTGTAATTTAGTTTTCAATACTTCTTGTACCTCCCAGTATACTCATATAGATTCTGCAGTATACTTGGGTGAAGCAGTACAGTATCACTAGCAGGAGACCTCGCTACAGTACGTTTTAGACCATTGCAGAGAGGTGGGGAAGAGACCATCGGGGATGTAGAAACTTGTCAGATGCTCTGATTAGTGGTCAGCGAATTAGCAAGATTTTACTGTACTTCTCAATTAACAACGAAAAGCTCCCATCATCCAAAAAATTGACAAGTACAATATAAAAATAATACAAGTGTCATTTCACATGAATACTTCCTTGTCCTATTTTCCTCTTGAAACACGATTTCCCTAAAAGACAACACTAGGAGATACAAGATCATAAGCACAGTTCTTTTATCATCCAATTTCAATGACGTTGTTATTTGTTAACCAACATACACTAATACAGATGGTTAAGCCTTCTCCTCAAACCTTGTAATTTATCATTAATCCATTCGCAAATCAAATGAAGAAAATGCAAATGCCTATTAGTATACCATTACAAGCTGATTCCTTCATTGTCTGTTATATTAATGGTAAAACATATCAAAGGATTCATGCTAAAAGGGACACTGTCAAGTAATTTAGGACCAAAGTATGGCCTGTCAATATGTGTGTCTATATATATACACGGACTCTGTATATATATATAGCTCAGTAATAAATGTCATCAATTTCGTCCTCCTAAAATCATCATTACTCTGTCACTAGGAGATATCCCCAAAAAATTCCACCTTATACACACACACACATTTAGTGCTTGCATGGCCTTTAAGGATGTCTGTTGTTAGCTCTGTGGAATATAAATGCTCACCCGAGGTTATGCTGACCGACCGAACAGGATCAGCACGAGACAGAGCACAAAACCAAAATCACCTTTTTCCAGACATACACAGAAAACCAACAAATATCAACACCGACCAGACCAAAATGAAGAGTGTGCATCTGCAGCAGATTAAAAGCAGCAAAACATGAGCAGTGGAAAAAATTATTAAATAATGTCATTATTTGAAAAGCAAGAGCTTTTTACTTTGCTAAACCTCCCAGAACTATTTAAACACTGATTTCAGAATAAAAGGGCATGCACTCAGGAAATCATAGCAGTATATTTGGTTAACTCCTCCAGTACAGAAAGCTTCAAGCGTCAGTGGATCAACTACTCACACCACTGCTTTAACTGTACATGTGGAAGAACCCGATGACAAAGTCCCTGTGGGCTGAACAGGGACTTTTCCACCTGTCCTAAGGCACGGAGTGTAGACATAATGGCTCAGCAGCAGGCTAGGGAATGAGCTGCCACGTAAGGAACAAGGGTTCCTCGGATGATTCCCATTTCGCTCCAGGATAGAGCAAGTTCCTTGACTCTCTACAATAGCTTGCTCCCTCACGCACCCAAACAGCAATTCCCAAGTGTGAAGATGGCATGGAGTGAGAGCTACCCCCTCCTACTCCTCAATCACTTTCTCACAGCACACTATCAATGCAGTAACTTTTTAAAATAAAGCAGAGTCATTGTCCTTAGGGAGAAGGAGGCTTTATTCCATGTACCTCTCTGTGGGGCCACAGAAGTGCAGAAATAATCTACCCTTTTATTTTATTATTTTTTTTTGGCTTTTGCTGCTTGTTCTATTTAACAAATAGCACTATTAATGGCCATCTACTTGCAACATTAGGACATTAGAACAAAGATGCCAACACAGAATTATTCAGGCAGCACAAGCTAGGATGTCATGGAAATGAAACGCTGAAAGCAAAACATGCATTAGGAGAGGTGGCTTCCTGGGATAAAAGGGCTGTATGCATTATGTCTGTGCAACATAGAATGAAAAGTCAAAAAATCAAACTGACCATAAAGGAAAAAAAAACAGAGAGACATGAATCAGTTTAAAAATATTCTTTCAAAGAAATTTCTTTTACATGTATCATTAATAACCCACAAGGAATTTACTTTTCTCCCTTGATGCTTATTCTTAACATGGGGCCAAATATTCAGACAGAATTGTCAGACAAAATACTGTTAAGTCACAGCACGCCAGAACAGCTTCCTATGTTATACACAGGGGCAATGAATCCAAACAGAACCTGTTTTCTTATACAAAAGTATTAAGTAGGAAGTTTACACAGATTGAATTTCTTGTCAATGTAAGAAGCAAGCTATGGATAATAAATGTACTTTCTCCCTCATTTGTACCAAGCAAAGTCAGTGCTGTAATAGTGCTACAAAAAGGGAAAAGAGAGAGAGTGGGATAAGTTTCCCAGCAATGAAAATTAGGAAAATATTGCTACTGCTTTGGGAAGAGGTGGGAACTGTTGTTTGACCTGCTTAAGTCCTTTTTGAAAAGGCAGGATATATTTTAGCCCCTTGAAACAGTCTTCTCCTAGCTGATGGCTTCATCTGAGAGATACCAGCTAGCAATAGTGCTGTAAAAGGATGTATGCAACCCTATTTTTTAAAAAATCACCATATACATACATACCTCTGTGTGTGTGTTTTTCCCTGGTTAATCAGCCTACATTAGGCTTAAACTGCCTTAAACTACCAGACAGTGTCCCTTTAGGGAAGGTGCAATAAAACGAACATACAGTTCAAAAATCTGTAACTTGTTAACTTAAACTACACAATAGTTATGCTACTCAAATCTTACCACCTTAGAAAAGCACACAGAACTACTTATCGTACCATACTGCATACTTCAAGACAAAGTACTATTCAAAAAAAACATATTCATGGTACAGGGATAAACTCTGTAGTTTACTTATACTGTGAAATGCAACGAAAACTTCTGATCACTCGCCTATGCTGGAAAAAGAAATCTTGTTCACTAGCATTATTCAGCGGGTTTGGTTGGTAAAACTGTAATGACTTTCACTAAGCAAACACTAAAAAGATAGGGAATTTGAATGCCCACTTCTTCAGCTTTCGGGGAGAGTTCAAGAAATTTAATGATCTGAATTGTCAAAATTCTAGACAGAGAATTAAAACAGTTTTTATAGAAGCTAAGAAAACCCAATCTCAAGTATATTAAAAAGAATTATTGGAGCTGTATGAGATCAAAAGGATGCAACCATATCAAACCTAAAAACGGTTTTATTTCTTGATAAATCAAAAACTATCAAGTTGACTAAGTGCTCTATGTTAATCATTATGAGTACGCAGGGTAAGGTACAATTAAGCTTTTAAATCTTGGAATACACAGTTTGTGTAAGCATTATGTAATTGGGAATGTCACCTACAGAGTATTTTAACTAAAACTTCAAAATCTTGGTATCTGCATATGAAAAAGTCATTAAAAAGTTACATCTAGGTTCAGCTGTACAAAGAAATACACATTACTTCAGGAATGAAGTAAAGGCTTTAGCAGTTAGGCATTTTGCTTAAAAAAAAAGTGTTTAATGTATTTTAAATTAATTTGACTTTTAAATAGTAGAATTAGTCTATCAGAATTCATTTTTTCCTCCAAACACAACTGAAGGTGCTGCAAAGCAGAAATAAAGGGCTCATGGTTTAGAATTTTTTTTGAGAGTGGAAGAAAGATTATTTTTCTAGAAAATGCCATATTTTAAAAGCCGTATTTGCTTGACTTTGAAACTTGTTTATTCTGTGTGTTTAGTACAAGTTGATTCCCTGCTGAAGAGCAATGACTATGCTGACAAGCTTGGAAATGACAATATGAATATTATCAGACAATAAACTGTCCTCCCAAAGCATACAAGGAAACCAGTAAGGAAACAATCATGGGGGAAAGTCTTACCTGTGGATTTTGTTTATTTTAAATTTCATATAAGGTAAAATATTTTCTGGATTCAAACAACTGAATAATAAACTGCCTTTGATAGGGGCACCAACATCAGGCAGTTTTATGATTGGTGACTAACCAAAAAAAAAAAAAAGAAAGAAAAAAAAGAAAAGAAAAAAGAAGCAGTTATTGGTCTTGCTAATATCAGCTTACTTTTGTTTTAACATAGCGCTCTTAAAAGCTGTACAGAACTCCATCTTATACAGAGCACCCCCCTTTTGACAAATGTGTTCTAAAGTGCCAGTATTATTTACAAAGGTTTCTCAGCCAAAAGTCTGGCCTGTTGTGGCATCAGGTGAAGAAGTCATCCCAGCTCTGCTATCATTTACATTCACCAAGGGAAATTCTGGGAAATCAGCACTTGTCCCTGGTCCCCGAAGGTTCACCTGTCCATTGGCAGTGCTAAACTGAGATGATATTCCAGCTCTTGTCCCATGGTATTGAGCTCTAAAGGGTTGCTCAAAGGAGCTAATTTGATATGCTTGATGAACAGGCTGCGCCTCTGCTTTCTTCTGAGAAGTTACTTGATCCAAGAAGTCCTGTGTAGAGGAGGAAGAAGAATGATTTGCCTCATCACCTGAAAAGGGAAAAGGGTGCTGCGAATCACCAACCATTAGTCCGAAATGAGACTTGTCTGGAGTTGTTCTTAATGGAGAGTTCATTCCCGACCGAAAACTATTGACAGGTATGGACGTGTAGACCTTCTCCATGGAAGGAAATGCTGGCTGGGTTGTAAGAGTCTGGTTATCAGTCACAAAATTAAGGCTCGGGTTGTTCAAATAGGCATCATTTTGGCTAGTTCTGTCCAAAGCTTGTTGTAAAAACTTTGAATATTCTTGTAACATGCTAGCTTTATCTGATGAGGAAGCTTGAGAGCTTGTTCCAACTGTCTCAGATTGGGTGACCTCAGATACTTCAGAAGAATTGATTGATATACTGGAGGTCACTTCAGTGTCAGCCACACTGAAAGATATCTCATGTTGTCCGTTAGCCTTGTGTGAGTAATGATCTAACAGAGTTTGCAGTACCTCATCTGGAATGACATTTTTGTCATGGTTACCTTTAATTTCAACATTCAGTGCCTGTGTGTCTAATATTGAGGCTGTAGCAGTCTCATCAATGACGCTGGCCACAGCTGCCTGTGTTACCGAAGGTTGAGATGCTATGGTACTTACATTCAAGGCATATTCTCTGTTATTACTAGCTGCTTGTAGATACCTCTTTTTCTTTAAAAACTGCATTGCATCATCATAATTAGTGCTGCTGTGTACAGGTTTACTGGGCCCTTCCTGTAATGTGTCGACTTGATCCATGTCAGCATTACCTTCAGAGTCCAGTAAACTTTGTTTATCCACAAGATCAAAGGCATACTTTGAAACCTTGCTGTCTTCATACGTAGATAAAGGTGAAATGGTTTGACTTTGCTCAAGTGGCTGTTTCAGACTCCTCTTGCTGTTAACTTTTTTGAGAACAAGCTTAGGTGGGTGTATTTCTCCAGAATTTGCTTCTTCTAAGTGCGTTCCACCGACCGAAGAATGTGGCATCTCAACAGCATATTCCGCTACCATGTATTCGTCTTTTACTTTCGTACTAGAAGAGTACAAAGGCAAATAGTCATTTTTGTCCTTCTTCTGTTCTGATTTATCCATACTTTCCTTATCCCCAGATTTTGCTTTCTCTGTTTTCTGCCTTTTCTTCTTTGGCAACGAGCTGTCTTTCATAGGTGTAGAGAAACCAGAATCTTCCTCCGATGGCAAAAAGCCAACTTTGGTGGCACTTCTGTTGGGTTTCTTGTCGCGGTTCTCATGGCACATACGTTTATGTTTCAGCACACGATCAGTCCTGGAGAAATACTGCAAAAGATTTTGATTATTATTGTGGAAAAATAAATACATTAGCAGAATGAAAAGAAGCCTTTCATTCTAGGAAATTTACTTGACAATTCATCCACTTAGTGCTTTCTAATGAGGTGTCAAAAACCAGTATATAAGCAATAAAATGTGTGCAGACAGTTGTGATGCTGCTCCACCTGGGCACCAAGACCACCCACCTTAACAGAAAGAAGATTGGTTCCATGTTTATTTATATGCACATGACTATGACACCCACAGAACCTCCTGTCTGTCCTACTGAGGAATTGACTGGGGTTTTGTTTCTGTTCACTGTCATCTTACCTGCAAACAATATTCACACTGGTAAGGCTTCTCTCCACTGTGAGTTCTTTTGTGCCTTTCCATGTGATACTTCTGAATAAATCTCATACCACATTCATCACAACGAAATGGCTTTTCACCTGATAAAAAACACGTATCAAAAAATAAATCAGTGTTCTTCCATACAATTAGCAGGTCAAATACTACATTCTTTATTGGTAGTAGTAAAGAAGAGGATTTAGTCTGTTGCTGTTGAAAAACAACATAGGGCTTGCTCCCATGCCTATTTTGCCCACTACTCGGTAGCTGATGCCACAAAACTATTTTTAGCTTTTACACTGGAATAAATCAATCAATCAATCACCTTTAAGACTAATTCTTATCCTCTCTTTCTAATGTAGGTGCAGATATCTGTCTTAAACATAATGAATTAAGAACTGAAAAGAGAGTCTCTCTGAATTGCTGCCACGTGGTATTTTTTCAGGGCAGACCAACTCATTACCTCAAACCCATCCCTTCTAGAAGTGAATTATGCATTTCCAAACCTTTAATTTAAAATTTTTGTAGGTGTCCTGTATTTTCCATATATTTTTCCCCCTCTTGTAGGTAGAACTTAAATAATACCTCTGAAAAAAATCATACTATTTTTGCAGAAACTATTTTTTTTTTAAATAATGAACTAAAAATATTTTATTTTTAAGAATACGCTAAAAATAAAAAGCCTCTGTAGTTGAGCTGGCATTTGCATGCTTACAGGTTTTTCAGTTTGGTCTTTTTGGTTGGTTGGTTGTTGTTTTACTTTCATTAAATATTTGTTCAGACAAAATTCATTGCTCTGAATTCATCTTCAGTTCACCCCTCATTTTTCCTCACAAAGAAGCCCTGCAAGATTCTTTCAGAACATGGAGTAACTTTATTTTTATTTCTTGTAACTTTTGACTTACAACTTCCTTCTGATATTTTTATTTTGTAGGTGTCTCTGACAAAAACTAAAAACTTTGTGCATTGAAAAGTTCATTCTGTTTTTACAAAAGTTCACTATTGTTTAATAGTGACCTCAGCCTGAACAACAGGGATCTTCACTCTTAATATTTACTGTGAAATCTTTTGAACTCACATGGACACCAGGGAACGCCTTAGCAGCATCTGTCAACATCCTCTTTGTTCTGTATACTATACTGCACTGGGTTTTGGGATAGAAAACATCCATCTTCTGCTTCTAGAAATATGCAGACTACTTCTATTTTTCTGAGGTAGTTTTATGATTTAAATTTATGAGATAATTTTATTAAATTGTTGCTAATCATTACTTGTTAAAGCTGTAATAAATTTTATTTTATTATTTTAAATATTGTTAGAGTGCCTATATTCCATTTAGAATAAAGATATTTAGCCACATCCTTCTACCAATGCAAACACGGTAAGAAAAGAAGATGCCAATATTTATAGAAACTAAAATAGAAAATATCTCTATCACCCACACATTTGCTCCTAGTCAGATCATTAATGCCCAGAGTTTCAGTATTCTTAATTTCAAGCAATTTCTAAATCTCTCTTTGTACGCCTACTTCCTACTTCCAATTACTAGTTTTTACCTTTCCTTGTGGCTTCGCAGCCAATCCCCTTCTTGGATGAGTTTATTCCAATTGATGCTGTCCTAAATCAAATTATCTCCTCTCCTAATATCTCTGAGCTTCCATCAGTTCTTTTCCTACAGGGTCACAACCTCATCATCCTAATTCCTCATTCACATTTAGTTAGAGACTAGCTTCTACCACTTCTTGCTTATTAATAATCACCATAAAATTTGGGGTTTTTTTCAGCACCCTTTATAAATCATAACACTTATCACACAATCCTCTCTCGCACTGTCTGTAAGCAAACCCTCCTCTCGGGCTTATTTCTTAACTTTCAAACTCCAGATTAATTCTTCATGTTCTCTTGATTCATTAGGCACCCTTATTACTCTGGTGTTCCATTTGCACCAAGCCTGTTGAGACTTCCTGAATGAAGTTCCAATCCCTGTCTTCCCTTTTAAAGATGATGATGCAAGATGTTCCTGTTTAATACATGGGAAATCTTCCATTCCCAAACACAACTACTTAATCCTTGTTACTTACTGTTTTCTTCCCTTTCCTCCACTGTTCTACCTTATGTTTCTTTTAAATCACCCCTTCAAACTACTCTCCTTACCCTGTCTGCGCATTTGCTTTCACACTATGTTAGACTTGGTTTAAAGAAAGGAGAAGTCTGTTTAGGATGAAGCCTTACAGAAGCCAAACCAAGTCAGAGAAGCAAGACAGCTCAGTCTTGTTCTAGCATTGAACAGCCCTCCAAGGAGCTATCCTGCTATCCCAGGAAATGCAGAACACTTCATTCACTTACCTTCAGCCTTACACCCCTTTCTGTAAATGAATGGTCAACAGAGCTCCTTAACATCTCTCTACTCAAGCTGGCTGTTTGCTGGCAGAAAGCTCTCCCAACTACCTATCCCCATTTCAAGGCTTAAATAGGGCCAAACAGGAGTTCTGAGGTTCAGCTGTTTTGGAGACTTTGAGAGTAGATACAAAGGCACTGCTGGCTCTGCCGCAACAGGAAGGAAAGTTTGGGGACTCTGCCCTTCAATTACTCAGCAAAACACAAAAATTGCATGTTTCAATAGAAACCCAGAACATTCTGGAAGTAATATTAAGAAACCCTTCGTGAAATTGGTATCATACTTAATTTTTCATTTTATCTTCATAAGGAAGATAATGTTAGAAAAATATTAAAAATTAGTATGAAAATATACTTCCTATAATAATTTCTTCCTAGCAGATGCCTGAAACTTCAGATGCCTTCTGCAATTTTGTTGTACTTTTCAAACAGAATCTATCACAAATGGAGGAGATCATTAAAAACAACCTTTTGCTAATGTAGGCAGAATCCAGGACATAGTTTTCTGCAATATTCTTGGTGAATGGGAAAGAATCAGTTGTGAGAAAAAAGTCAAAATGTAATGCAAGAATTCAGTGCATTATTTACAAAAACAGCTGATGGTTTGTGTCTACGTTGGAAATCTATTAAAACTGAAGAATAGAACTATTTATAAAGTGTAGTTTAAATACTATGTGTATGAAAGCTGTAACAATTATAAACTCCCAGGCATTTTAAAATATAACCAGACAAAATACGAATTATAAAATACCAAGGCGTCAATAAAAAAAGGCAGCATGACTGAATAATAAGGTGCTTGAATTGCTAGCCCCAATGTTGCTTGATTGTTTCAATTGTAATCTCATTTTTTCAAATGGAAAGTAGGGTGGGTTACAGAATTAGGACACGTGAATACATGAGTGGATAAGGTGTACAGAAACATCTCTAAGCAAAAAGAAAGCAGACAAATTTGAAAAACAAAACAAAACAAAAACCCAAACCAAAACACAAAAAAAAAAAACCCAAAGATTCAGCATGGTCATGAGTCTAGCAAACTCAAACCATGAAAATATTTGCGTATCACTCACCCTTTCCTCTCTTACAACTGAAATGGTGACCTTCTGTATCACTAGTGACAAGTCAAGCAGCAGGGTTCTAGCACCACTGCCCTCCTCTACGAACAATTATTTCCAGTGAGTTTTCAGTTAATGCAATGTCTGCTTTTAGATGCAACTATTTAATTATTTATACAGAATAAGGCTGTTCATTGATTGCTTCCTAACTCCCTTGTAACACTTCATCTGAAGAAGTGGTTGAGAGAACCAAATTCAAATGACACTGGAACTAGCTGAAGCACCTGTACATTCATGGCTTCTAACAGGCATAAAATTGGTTTTCCAAGTGTTATAACTGTCTTTGACTAGGATAAAATAAAATGAAAAAATTGATAAACATTTTTAGGAGAGTAAGAAACATGCTTTGAAAACTGTACAAAAGCTAGTGCTAAAAGTGGTAATTCAGAGAGATAAAAATGTAAAAGAAAAAATACACAATTGAATTTATATAGAGTATTTCTTTCAAGAGTATGAATAATACAAAGAGAGCTTTCCTTTTACTTCCATCAAACAGAGGCCCACTGCTCACCTTCTGGTGAGAGAAGCAAGCTGGAAATTCAGCTTTTCTGGATGGCTTCAATGCTGCAGTCCTGAACACCAGAGCAACGCTGCACAAACAGCTAAGGCCCAGCAGTGGATAGAGTCATACAGCAGTGGAAGCACAGGCAGGTATGTAGAATGCCAAATAGCTACACTATAGCAGGGCCAAGCCAAAAATGAAGCACTAGTCAAATACTTGCTAACTAAACAGACTTCAAAAAAGCTTTTTCCACTCCTGGAAGCTGGGTCTTACATATTTTCTCCTAACTATCTACTAGTTCTCACCTAGGCAAATGACCACAATTTAAAACACCATCTTCAATTTCCTGAGAAATAACCAAACTATATTGCAGGATGCTGAGGAAAGGAGGAAAACATAGTTATCTAAAAAAAAGTCAGATAACAATATAGTTAATTTGTTAAATGGCACCTTTTCCTCTGCTAAACAAAGACTAGTATATGCCAGAACTGGTAAAAAAACCTGCAACACCACCGCCACCACACCCTCCCTCCGAAGCCTTACAATAAACACAGAATTCTCATTAGAGCTAGAAGTTGTATTTAAAAAAGATAATTAATCCATTCATAAAATATTTGCACTCAAGTATTAATTAACTATATTGCCCAGACACTCATTTTCAAAGCCACGTACAGGGAATAATCCTTATTTAACAAAAAAACCAAAACTTCTGAAAAATGTGACTGCGCTTAAATTTTTGCCTTTTTTTTAGGGGGGATGGGGGGTGGGCAGATAGATGGAAGAGTGTGAATGAACATTCTTTTCAAGAACAGTATCTACATAAAGTGGAGGCAGCATGGTTCACCAATTCAGAGCCAGAGGAAAGACTTGGAGCAGAACAAAGACACCGGACAGAAGAATGGAGGACTCTTCTGTGGCTGACTGGCTGAAGGAAACCTACTTAGTCTGGACTCATGGCAACCTAGGATACAAAAATCCCATAAACAACAGGGCATTTGTGCATGTAACTCCCTGTACACTGCTCTGAAAATTCATTTTGCAGAGTTTTTTCTCCCTCTCAAGTCTTACCCATGCACACACTGCACTGCGTGTTAGTAGCTTTCATATCCATTTAAATGCTACAGCCAAGAAACACTGTGCACATTCACCAGCTCTGCTTTTCTGAAAAAGAGGCTGAGAAATTGGCATCTAGTCCAAAGGGACCATATTACAAAATATTTAAAGAGGAATTGAAAGGCCATGCACCAAAATGCCAAAAACCCAATGAAGCCAAACCTGTTAAAGAACGTGGTTTTGTGCGGTGCAAGAAGATAAAAAAAATAAACAAGTATAAACTTTAACTCTCTTTGGCTTAAAACTTTGGGCCTTATTTGACCTATAACACATATTTTTAAACTAAGGTTCTTATTTTTAGAACAGTTCTGAATTAAACCTTATTTAAAAAAAAAAAAAAAAAAGAAGGAAAAAAAGGGAAAAGTAAAGCTTATACTAATACCTTTGGGGTTAGGCATTTTGGCCATTTTAGTCCTGGCGCTTTTCCATCAAAATCCAAAATAAATAAATACATAAATAAATTTACTGAAATGTAATTTCAAAGTCCCCATTGCCTGAATTAACCTGATACAACAAAAGATAGACCCACTTAACAAACCTTGACTTTTATGAATGCACGAATTTCAGGATTTGCTACACTGGGCTTACTTAAAGAATACAACTTTCAGATTTGCTTACTAGAGTTAAACTCACTTTCTGGCCAAAGAAAAGTGGAACAAGTTGAAAGCGCAAAACTATTCGATTTTTAAGTTTTATAACATCTGTTAAGCTAAAACAAACTCCAACAGGGTTTTAGGCTGCATACTTATTACCAGAAACCTTGCCTGAGTGGGGAAACAGTTTTAAGCACGCCAGTAAAGATACTCAAGGCACTATACTCACCAGTATGAATCTTCTCATGCCTCTGTAGCAGGTACTTCTGTATGAAACGCATGTCGCACTGACTGCACTGAAATGGTTTTTCACCTTGAACAATATAATTCCACATCCATGAGTTAATAACTACACACTGTTGTTTCTGATAACTACTTTTGAGGAATATTAAAATGTCTATTAAAAAACCAGCATCTGAGCGAATTCCAAAAATACTCTCATACCAAAGACCACAAGCTTTACTAAGTATATGAACTGCAGAATTCTTTCCACGATCGTCAGAGTCACATTAAGACTAGCACGAAAGAGTGATCTGAAATGGCTGTAATTTCCTCATCAACAAGATCAATCGTGATGCTGGCATAAGACTGCACTCAGGATCCTGGCAAGCTAGTGGAAGGGTAGGTACCTTCTTCACTTCTCCAAACCAGAGAGATACCTCATCGGGCAAATAAGCAGCCGGAGCACATTTTACAAAGGGGTCAATTTTGGCACTTAGGCTACAAGTCAACCCATTCATTACTTTCTGATAAAGAAAGAAAAGAAACCTTGTAAACAGTTAGGTCTTCAGTTTATTAAACATATGTTGGTTTTGGGGTTGTTTTCTGGTATTCTTTTGACACTTTGGTGCATGGAATCTCTAAGCTTAGATGCCAAGTTAGCTACACTCTTAAAACTGAAATTCGCATAGAGCTGAAAACATTTTTAACATAAGAAAACAACTCTTTATATAGCAGAAAAGACAAATTTGAAGTCAAGCAGTACCTGTATGAATGAAGACATGTCTCTGTAAATGGTAGTTGGTTCTAAAGGCAGCATTGCAATGCTCACAAACATGAGATTTGTGGGTTTTCACACCAAGTGATCCATCCTCATTTATTGTAAGGATCTATTTTAAAAAGAGTAAAATTTGTTCTCACACTACCCTCTAAAGATGTCTTATGAACTACAAAAAAAAAAACATTTTTTTTTTTTTGATGCAGAAAATTTAAATATTTCAGGTAAAACAATGCTAATTTCTACAAAGCTACACGTTAGGCTTTCAGTATACATTTCCAATTGCAGTCCAATCCAACTCGTGTCTCTCATTGTGCATTAACAGATATTTCAACAGGACGGAGACAAAAGCAGCTCATGGAAAATCAGCTTAGAGCTCCCCTGTTCACAGCTGAGTCACTTTATATGCTACTGTTTACTTTGTCCGTCTGTTGGAAAGGATGCAAAGTAACCAAACCACCTCTGGGCACCGAACCGTGGATAATCATATTTTAAAACAAAATGAAAAGTTAGATTCTTTTTTCAAATCACAACTGTAAATGTTTGCTAAAAGGCATTAAAGCTTATCCAGGACAGTCATACAAAATATCTACATCTACATAATACCAATAGTCTTAGAAGCAAATTTATATTTTAAAAACCAATACTCCAAAGCCAAACAGTCAAGAAAATGTTATTCTTCTTCTCCCTTTTCAGGTTCTTCACTCAATAAAATATTTATTGCTCACTCAATATACATTATAGAGCATCTCCTTGGTGACTTCAACTTGCCACACTCAATTGCTTTGCTGTCAAACAAAGCCGCTATTTTCAAATAAAGTTGAGAAAACTTAAATAAAAAACCTGCACCACATCTACCTTATACAATAAAGCTCATCACAGGTTTTCTCTAATTTGTCATAAAGCGAAAAAGCAAACCCCAAACTCTCTACTATCTCTGGCAAGAGAATAAGAAAACCAGTAAACAAATTACATTTCCAAAAGTCTTACTTAACTGGAAACAGACCTATAACAGAGCTTAAGTAACCTTAAATAAAACAGTTTAGTCCCTTGTTATTTACAAAAAATAGAAGTCTGCCAGGGAAGCACATCTGCAATTGCTTAGCTACGACGTTTTAGGCTTTATGATAATGACAGTGATGAGAAAGAGTCAATAACTGAAACAGTACCTCTGCAATAGAAGCAAATAGTGTTGGATCTACTTAAACAATTTTTAATTCTGCTGCTTCAAAACTCAGCAAGAGTGAAAGTCTCGAGCTAACAAATTCTTGTGCATTCACTCTGAAGGACAAGCACGTTCATACGTTTGTAAGATCGGTATGTTACAGCTCCAGCGAGTCACAGACAGAGACAAGTGTTAAAACTGCTCTGTAACAACGTACAGCTAATGGAACACCGACTGATTATTTGAAATAACTTTAAGTACAAGTTATGAAATGCTTTTCTTATACTATATTGACGTTTTAAAATAATTCTGCAGAGAATACACTTAAATTTCAGCATTATCTTAAACCTGGGCTCTTCTACTGCATCTATTCATTGCACCACCTCTTAAATGAAGAAAAGAAAGCTAACTTTGTCAGTGCAGTTTTTCTAGTAAAAGCAATGAAATAAGCTGTGTGTGTGTCTTGTGTGTGCATGCATGTTCATGTGTGCATATGGGTTTACATGCATTGAAGAGGGAGGGAGGATTCGTAAAAACTAATTACATTTATTTATATGATGACTACAGTAACATAAAATAACATTTTAAATGTTTCAGTATGTTGACTTCCATTTGTAAAAGTCCCAGCTGCTCTTTGGATGGAAAATCCACCCCATTACTCTGGGAATACTAACTTAAACTCCAGTAGGCTCTCACTTATGTCAGTCTTTCAGCTTCTTTCTGTCTTTCTACTCTTACAAGTCTGAAAAAAGGTGAAGAGAGACTTAAAAAGAACCTGGTTAACAATTCTCCTGATCACTTTTTCAATCTTTTTTCATCTCAAAAGACTAACATTGACAGACTGGGAGATAAAAAGGAAGCATGCAAGTACATATCTGTAGAAAGAGGGACACATGCCTCTCCTACCTTGCCATGTTTCCATGGAAGTGATTTGTGGATGTATTGAACCTAGATCTCCTTTTTCTAACCAAGGGAGAACCTTGATGCACAGGATTTGGAACTTGCTTCCACAAGCCAATTTGAAACAGTTTCTCAACTTTCCGAGAATACTACGGGTGCAACTTAATTTGTCGGTGCTTTGAGGAGGACTGAGGGGTCCTACTCCCAGGCCAAAGAAAAGGTTTTGGAGTTTTTCGTGGTATTACGGTTGAGTTTTCCTTCACACAGTCTGGGTTGATTCCAGAATAGGTTTATTTTAATGCTGCTGTGTGACAATACATGATTTTTGCCTGCCAGAGCAGACTGCATATGCTCTATTTTAATTCTGAACATTAATTCTGACTTGGGGAATTACTAGAAGATATAACACTGCTACCTCATGAGGTGAAATGATTCTGGTTTTGTCTGAAGTGCGTCTCAATAGAAGAAAATTGTTTTCAGACATACAGGGATATATACTCTTCATGAGTGGATCTACAAAACAAATTTTGAAGTAACAAACCAGCAGCTACAGTAAGAATCTTTTGCTATAAATAAATACATAAATGAAGATGATTATGACCACAGTAATATTTCCTACTGATAAATTATTTTATATATATTAGTAAACTTTTTAGAATTTTCAAAACTACCATTTTAGATTTCTTTTTAAAAACTTTTCACTGCTATGCATGAAGCATATAAAATTATCAGGCTCACAGAAAAGCACAACTATTATTAGATAGATACAAAGTCATGATTTTCTAAATTGTCTACAAAGCTACTGACTCATCATTTAAAAAAAAATAAAATATATATTTGGAGAGAGAACTGCCTGGAGAGACAGATGTTAAAATATGTCAAGGGTTCATGTTGCTAAAAAGAGTTCAAAGAAAAACACTGTTATATCAGGTTTTGTTTTGGGTCTCTGGTGAACTTCAGAACTGCATCTTTACTGAGCAAACAAACAATTTCCAGCCTAGCTACTTCAAATGCTAATGAAATTAGTCATAGTTAACCAAATCTTCAGGTTCTTTTAATCTTGGTTTTGCCAAATCAATGTCTTACTTTTGCTGGTGAACGCTGTTTTCTTTTCTTCTTTTTCTGCAAATCTACTGGCTCTCGTATTTGTTTTTTGTCTCGTTTCTGTTGTTCAGATGCATCAGTAAAGGTAATTTCTTGCTTTACACTGATCTGTTAAGATACCAAGTGCCAGTTTCAGGTAAGGTTCTCACTACAGAAAAGCATTTTTTCAATTTTAGAAGATGACAAACTGCTGAAACAGAAAACCTTTTCTAAGGGCATGATCTTGTGGCTTCATTCTTTCAGAAATTTAAGTGAAAGGAAAAGTATCTTAAATAAAAAGGGCATAGTTAACTTCTACAGTGACATTTTGATGTATCCTTTCATTCATCTCCCAAGGTCTTTTTTCCTTCTGACCTGTGGTGATTTTGAGATCAGTTCTTATATGAAAATCACTTCCATCTGTAAAACCATTCAGTTTTTCACACCTAGTTTACTTTAGTCCGTGTTGTTGTCAATGCAAGATTTAACGGAGTAGTTTATTAAATACTTAAAGACAGAAGTATTCTTAAAAAAAAAAACATACCAAAAAAAACCACCAAAAAAAACCAACCAAAAACTGTAGTAATGAAGCTTTTTTTCCAAAAAATATTTCTTGATCTAATGCAAACTTCAATAAAGAGCATGATACCCCTAGATTTTTTTCTAATACCTGAACCACCTGATCTACAGCTGAGTAGTGTTTTAATACTGCTTCCTTTCTGAAGATTATTCTTCGTGGATAAGGCTATCTACTTTTAAAGCCCTGGTAATTATCCTTTCTGTTTGAAGGGTAACAGTGATGATGCTGAAACAGATGCTCTGTTTTCAAAAGGAAGTCAGCTACATTCTCTCTGGGAAAGCTGAGTTACACCTTCTGTTAGATATTGAGGAGGGGCGTATTTATGGTCATGTATGAAGTGTCACAGTCCACCCTGCAGTGTGAATGCAATTGCTAAGCGTCCACATACTTCGAAAACAGAGAAGATGCTTCCTACAGCAAAAGAAACTTAAATAGTGCTATGAACAGCATAAACAGTATGCACCTTTTAATAACGCTATTTATTTTGGTTTGTAGTTACCCTTGAGCATTAAATATATTTAAAAGAGCACATTTTAACGCATTAATTCTATGGTAACAGCCTGCTTATAAAATATTTATAAAACAGATACTTAAAGATGATACTTAATTGGCAAAATCTATCCACAGCCAGAGGCAAATGACATTTTCATAAATAGCATCCATTCATAAATATTTTTATAATCAAAATCCAAACAAGCAATTAATAGATTCTTGCCAGAGTAGGATTAGACTACCAGATCAAGCTTCCTAGTAATTTCTCCAATATTTCACAAATAAATTGCTTACAGGGACATTAACAGCATACTGCAGCCCTTGAGGAAGTCTATCTTGCGTATCCATGTCATCATCATTTTTTACCGTCTCCTCATGGACCATGAGTTCATCATGTGAAATCATCTCTTGCTGTCGAAGTTCGCTTTCCTGTAACACTTCATCTGTCGCGAGAATTTCTTGGTGCGCCATAGTCCGATCTTGAAGCACCGCCTCTTGCCGTTCTCCCGATACTCCAGACTGGTCAGATACTGCACCCATCCCTACCATAGCCCTGGATGACTGCATCTGGTCTATGCCACCACATTTAAGAAATAATCCTCCCAGCTTGTCTTCAATGTTCATTCTTAAGTGCAATAACCTACAAAGAAAGTTTTAATAGTAAACATCTACAATTGGTGCTCTTGCTTAAAATTTTTTACTTAAAAACATTTGATAAGAACTCAGTCAGTACTCAACATACACACATGCACTCCTAAAATTGATATATATCCAAATAAAAGCCCAAAAGATGGATATCTTGGTTCAACATGAAAAGATTCTCCTTCCACACACATGTATGTGTACCCAATTAGATACTTCCAAATAAAAAAATTTAAATCAAAGTGCATTCTGATTACTGGTAAAATTCTGGTAATTAAATGATAGCTAACTCCTCCTTCCCATTCCATAGAAAACTGTTTTTTTCCCTGTGCCCTTTTCACTCTGATCCCTTTTTCAATTTTGACTGTCATTTACAAATGCCTCTTTCATAATGGTCCTGTTCTCCCTACTTCCTTGTCCTTTAAGTGCCCTTTCACTGCTGCTACCCCAGCCCCAGGATATACTGTAGATGCTGGAACATCTTAATATCTACAAGTGAGAGAAAACCGGGATGCATCAAAAAGAAACAGGGCCAGCAGGTCGAGAGAGGTGACTCTGCCTCTCTACTTCACTCTGGTG
>VWZY01005919.1:16134-28312 GCA_013399075.1 Chloroceryle aenea | reverse complement strand
CAGCTCTGGGGCCCCCAGTGTAAGAAGGAACTACTTGACTGGGTCCAGAGGAGGATCACAAAAATGATCAGAGGGCTGGAGCCCCTCTCCTACGAGGAAAGCCTGAGGTTGTTCAGCCCGAAGAGAAGGCTCTGGGGAGACCTTATTGCAGCTTTTTCAGTACTTAAAGAGGGTCTAAAAAAAAAGAAGAGGACAATCCTTTCAGCAGAACCTGTTGTAATAAGACATGAGACAATGGGTTTAAACTAGAAGAAGGTAGATCAGATTAGATAGAAGGAATTTTTTGCAATGAGGGTGGTCAAACACTGGCCCAGAGAGGTGGTAGATGCCCCATCCCTGGAATGTTCCAGGTCAGGTTGGACAGGGCTCTGAGAGACCTGATCTAGCAGAAGATGTCCCTGCTCACTGCAAGGAGTGGTGGTTTTGGACTACATGACCTTTAAAGATCCCTTCCAACCCAAACCATTCTACAATTCTATGAAAACACTACTTTTTGGCTACAGGTATATGTCAAATACAGACTAGAGAGAGAGGTCACATCTGTATATAAAAAAAAGAAGTAACTTTCACACCCACTAAGCAGGAGCGTTACTCAGGAAGTAAGAATTCCAGTCATGAACAGCAATACCATTACATTGACTTATGGTCCACAGACAGCTATAAAACCATAATAGTCCAACAAGTGTCATGACATTATTAATTGCTTTTTAACACAGGGTGGAGGATTTTGTGAAGGTGGAAGTGGCAGCACCTTCTTATTCTACTTATTATTGTCATTGTGACGTTAGGTAGATGGATGGACTTATGATCTTGGAGGTTGCCCTGGTTTGGGTGAAAACAGGACTAATTCTGTTCAGTGATTTTACTTTTCAGTTCAGTACTTCTAATTAACAGCACTTTCTGAAGTTAGCAGCATGTTTTTGCAGTGTCTGCTGCCAGCAGTGATAAGAGCCCATGTTTAGAGTTACTACCAAGAACTGGTATGCAGACCAAGGCCACTGCTGGACGGTGTGCACCATCCCATAAGGGGGGTGTAGAAAGGAAAAGACTGCACCTAGGAAGGAGTGGACAGGGCAGACAACCCCCAGCTAAATGAGGTATTTCATCCCGTATACGCCATTATTATTATTGTTATTAGGTAGCCAACAGAGGGATCCAGGAGGGTCTTTTGGGCTTTTACCCGGACTCTTCTCCTCTCTCGGACTGCTTCCCCAGATCATCCAAGGAGGACTCTGTCCATTCTACCTTCGATCCCGTGTTCCTGAATCCAGTATCAGAATCCAGCTCCTGAACACAGCTCCTGTCTGCTGGGGGGCCCGGTCTGGGACCCCCAGTGCCTGCTCCACAAGATCAGTGGTGACGGTGACGTAATTACCAGCAGGGGGGTTGGGCTCGGTACTGGTTTTGTATAGATTTGTACATATTCTATTTTATTATTATTAATCATTAAAGCTGTTCTAGTTTCCTTTTCTAATCACTAAGTCTCTCTCCCTTATTCCTTTTCTCTTCCCCTTTGGGGAGGGAGGGGGGTTAACAGAGAGCATCTGTTGGGTCTTAGGGGCTGCCCTGACCCTAAACCACGACAGAGGTCTTTTCCAACCTTAATGGTTCTGTGATTCTATATGCAATACAGTCTTAAGACTCTTCTCCCTGGGGGTCACAGCAGTCATGCTCCTTCACGCTATTCCCCAGGCCCTAACTCCTACCCATTCCAAAGCTCTTTGGTCTACTCCTTCAGACACACAGACAGACAGACATCCCTGTAGGTTCCCACAGGTGGAGGGCAAAGGCTATACAATGGCTACTGTAGACACAGGGATGGGAGCAGAGGCACAGCAGAGTTGGACAACACTGAGCAGGCCTAACCAAGTTACCAGACAAGTATCTCGAGGAGTATGATGGCAGCATCAGCACCTTTGATTTTGATGCATTCAGAATTACAACACAGATGTGATGTCAGTATATTGCTAGTCGTCAGCTTCAAATTCTGTCCCACCAAGAGCACACCACAGTGAAAGTTTCTATCTCCATTCAAGTTTTAAGTCAGAGGCTATGATGCTTTCCCTGCAGCTCTCAAAAGCAGCTCATAACTGAAGAAATCAAATTCTTCTGCCTTGAACCATCACCCTACACAACTGCACCACTACCTCCCTCTGCCAGTTTAACAGCTTGGCAACATGCAAATACACTGGATCAAACCAATGGACATATAATGTTTACATTTCAATTTTCAGTTTGATCCATTTGATTAGTTTCCAAATAACTTTCTTCACCAGGAAAATATTTTGAAAATTCCCATTTATCTTAAGCATTTGTGAAGATTTGTTTATACCAAACTATACTAAGTTTACAAAATAAATTGTGGTGTTTCTTCAGGTGAAGTCCTAGAGTACTTAGGAATGCAAGCCACCAGCTGAAACAGCTGAAAAAAGATCTCAGAGTTCCCCTACATTATACTTTGCTTCAAATACTACTACTAGTTCTTAACCTTCTTAAAGTAAAATTCACTCAAATTCTTAAAACAAACCAACAAACAAACATATAAACCAACCCACTACACACCCCAACAAATACAAAAAGCCACATAATGCCTTCTCACAGTAACTCACTTTGTGTAACCTGAAAGTGAAAGAACATTTGTCCCTATTCTCTCTTGTGAGAGGTCCTAAATTCCTGAATATATCCTTGAAAGTCCAACAGACAGGATGGTCTAACCCCTCTAAGTTTCAAATATTTAAGAGGCACACCAAAGAAAGAAGCTTTTCAGTGAATTAGATTATTTTTTTTTTTAGTAATCTTTCCTCTACTGGAAGCGAGGAGGACAAAGCCACCAAGCTAAATCTGTTTATATATGACAATGTCATCAAAATTTTTCAATATTCTTCCTTTCTATATAAAAGGCACAATTTATGGACCAAAAAATCTGTGACAGAAAGGGAACTTGGGGGAAAATTCAGTTCCAACATTTACATTTGCAATGTGCCCCTTTTGTTCTTCTGCAATTCTAACGCAAAGTTTCAAATGCTACTCTGGATTTTCACAGCACCTGTCTTCAAACACAAACAACAGTTCCTTAATGCCTTGCATGAGCTCAGTTAGTGCGAGGTGACAAGTTTATAGCCAAGTTAATCCACTTTTATAGTAAGAGAATGAGATTTCACATGTCTTCAAGGGAAAAAGCATGTCCGTTATGCTACACAGCCACATGCAGACATTCTATAAACCATGAAGTATTTTTTGGAGATAACTGGGAAACCATACTAATAGTTTCTCAGCAATAACACAAACAAACAAACAACAAAAGAAAAAATGTGGCACAGCACTAAGGCTGGTTGTTTTTTTTTCCACCAGTGGAGATCTCCCAGAGAGATCTTGCAACAACATCCTAAAGGAAGAAAATGAGAATAATCTTATTGGTGCGGAATATCCTGTGCCAAGTAAGAAATGTGAGAAGGAATTGAAGTTCTTAAGAATCTGTCTCCCATTATTTGATAAGAGATGGCGCAAATGATCTAAGACTGAGACTGGTTGCTTAGATAGGGCATTTTAAACATGTAATTTGAAAGACAGACTCCAAGGAAAACCAGCAGATATCTTTATTCATTTCAGCCTTTATCCCCAATTAATCCGTGGTCAGGTTACATCTCACACAGATTGCCATTCACTATGCTTTTGTTCCATGCTACAGAAATATGACAGCGTAAGCTCACTGCAGATTCTTTAGAGGCAAGACATGGACAGGTACTAGAATACAAGAACTCAAGATACTGAACCACATTCAAAGGAGAACAAACAACATCAAGTGTGAGAACACAGTGGCCCTAATCTGTCTGTTCAAGCCACTGACAAAAACAGCACAGAAGACTGTTCTACATGGAGGATACTGCCATATCACACTGAAATTAGGTACAAATTGCAGCAAACCTGGATTTAAAGCTATTTCCTGGCAGGAAGGTAGGTAGGCAAACAGATATTGAGACTGAGTATTTAGCAATGCAGAAGACCCTGCTATTCTAACCAACAGAGGTGGGAAGGCTGGTGACACGAAGAATCTTAGGACAGCTGGCAAGATAGAGCAGCTACCCAGAAGACAGGCTAGCAGTGTACTGGTATTTACTGGTCTTGTTACTTCTCTCAGTTGCCAAGGATATGGAAACTTTTTCTTTCTCACCCTGACTAGTAGGCTTAGCAGAGTCATGCAATCGAAAGCACTCAAGTTGTTTTCCAGTCATGATCTTGAGTCATATCAGAAGCTGGTACAGTGATTGTGCTGCTTATTAAATCAGGCTTTCAAACATCTGGCTTTTCACAGAAAAATAAAGAGAACTCATAGTGTTAGGTTGCATATTCTAGGAGAGGAAACACAATGTAAGTTATAGGACACGTAGTTACTGTTTTCAGATGAAGAACCACAAACAAAAGCGAGCTATTAATCCAAACGTGAAGTATCCCAATTGCAATCAATTCTGTAAAACACATGTAATTTGTCAGCTGACACCTTTTGACTCACATAAAAGGCATCCTATCATGGAAATTGAAGATGAGAAGCGTTCTTGGAAGAATAACAGTGAAACAGAAAATGTAAGCTGAAAGCATTCAAGCAAGCTCACTTTACCAGGCCTGCTGAGATTAAATAAATATTTAAGTGCGAGGTGCATCTGTGAAATAAAGATCAACTGATTTTGAGATCGTCTTGCAGGAAGCTACAATAACACAAACCACATACTAACACACACAAGCACATTTCTTGGAATAAGATATTGTTATCCTTGTTGCAGAGATGTTTTCCATGAAATTTCAGAACTTCTATTAAACTTCATCAAATCATCATATGACTTTTTTCTCCAAGTATACAGTTTATCTATACCATGACAGAAAAAGAACTGTCAACAAAATCTTTCAAGTATCCACTTTGCTTGGCAGAGGTTTTCCAAGCCTTTACCCTAGACAACGCATTTCACAAGAGACATCTACAGGCAGAGCTTCCTGGTTATGCACACGTTTTGGGGAAGGAGAGACGGGAAGGAGTGCACAGAAAAGGTCCCATGGGATCCTTCCCGCACCTTCTCCTTTCACACAGTGCTCCACAGCTGCTTGCAGAATGTCCACGGCCAGTGAACCATGTTGTTTCATTTCAAAAACTGCTGCTATGCCAAACCCTACAGCAGTACTTCAGAACTATTCATTTCAGTAACCCTGACATCAGTTTTTCCAGAGATCAGTGCTGCAGTAAGTTGGAGAGCTAAGTGGTAAAGACAATATTCCTAATTAAAGAAACAGCCATTTAAACAAAAACTTACTAAATGAAAAGTGTGAGGACCTCTACAATTCAGAATCAAAATTTAAAATACCATCAAGAAACCCCACTAATGAATGTTTAGAAGTCTGCTGGGATGGAAAAGATTATTTATGAGAGATGAAAAAAGAAAACATGCTAAGGATTAAGAACAGATAGAGGAAATATAAAAATTATCTGCATTTTAAGATCTATTTGTAGAACATAGATGAACTTTTTCTATTTGTAAAAAATTAAATCCAAAAATCTTTGATGTTTTAAGACATATATATTTTTTTAAGCACTAAAAAGCAGGAATGTCTACTTTCTGTATCCATATCCCACTCCACTTCTTTCCTGTATTATCTCTCCCTGTTTTTTTCCAATGAAAAATAGAATGTAGGAAGACTGAGAGAGACAGGAAAATAAAAGGTGTTAAAATTTTATTATTTTTCTGGGTTAAAACGTAGCTCCTTCTGAAGAATTCCAACAAAGACTTGAGATAAAAATATTATTTCCATATATAGCCATAACCTCTCTTTGACCATACTTTCTAAGATTCAACCACCCAAACACAAGAGCCAGGATGCACAACAGCAACTCTAAGGTGCCTTTTCGCAACTCCATACCATTCTGCTTAAAGCAGCTACCTCTGAGATTCCCCTCTCAGCAGCTGAGACTGAGCTCAATTCAAGGTATTAAATGGTTTCAGGGTAATGAATGATTTGTGCTAAGCTGTAAACTTCAATGAATGTAACGTCTATAAATCTACAAAACTCCCTATGTGAACATTCTTACTCTAGTACAGAATTGGTTTGGGTTTTTCCCCCCCTTCACTATTTAGTGTAACTCACTTTGGAAACATTTAACCTAAGTAAAAAAAAAAAATCCAAAACAAACCAGCCAATCATTATATAATCAGAGCAGTTTTCCTGGCGCTGCTACCGAAATCTCTCTAAATAGGCAAAATCCTATAAAAAACAACTACAGCTGAGACCCCACTAGGTTTCTACCTTGCCAAGAGAGGTTCACATTCTTTTATCAGAAAGTGAAGATTAAAATAAATCCTTTATGAAATTCAGAAGGGGAAACAACCAACCAAAAGGCCACTCCAAAGGGACATTTGGTGTGTTTTCTTATTTAGAAAAAGTCCACCCGAATCCCAAGGATACAGCTACAGGAAACATTCTGGTAGGTGGGCTACCTGCCCGAGGGGGTGGTGCTCTGCAGCTCGCCCCTAGGCAGAGCTTCTTGTTGCATTCACTGGGGTGAGCACAGAATGCGAACTAAGAAGGGAGCTGGACAAAAATGTACCCACCAGAAACACCAGTAGGTTTCCTTTGGATCAGTGGGACTGTGCAGGCAGGGTGCACAGGAGATGGAGAAGTGCAGAAGCAGGGAGGAGGGAAAAGGACCCCTGCTTTCAGCAGCGGTCAGCGGCTAGGTAAGACTGAAGTGCACTGTGACACTGCTCCACCAGTACAATGTAGACACACAGATGAACAAGTGCAGACATAACCTAACAGCTATGGCAAATTTAGATCAGGGGGAAAAAAAAAATATCTCTACATTCTCAAATGCTTTCTTCCTTTTAGGAAGTATAAAAGTCACAAATAATTGTGCAATTCCTGATGCTAATGAAGAAAGAAACAGCAACATGGCTTAACAGCATATTTAAAACTACTTACATTTAAACATTACCATGAATAAACCTGCCATCAATGCAATCCTCTCCAAAAGAAAGAAAAAATTAGAACTTGACAGCTTCCTAACATCCACTTTAAAAATCCTATCAGACCATGAAGCATGTTCAGTATTTTCATATTTAAAAATGCATTTATTTGCACTGTTAAAATATGGGTATAGTCCAATATAAAAGAAAACCCAGCTTGCTTTCACAGTGTCAAAAGTACAATTTTTAACATACTGCAGAAGCCTGGAAAGTAAAAAACTAACAGCCTATTTAATGGTTTTAAATAAAGAACATTAAATAAAATTATCTTTTCTCTCTACTCCAAAAATAAAACACAGCTAAAAAAAGATTTTGAAATTAAATATACAAGTGTTTGTAAGAATTAATTAAAATGTGTTGACTTACAAAAAGAAAGTAAACAAACAAATCACTGTGAAATAGTTCACAGATCATAAAAATTAATACATTCTAAAATGTAACATATGATAGAAACACTTAAGACTTGTTGCTCAGTTATTTCTAAATGCTCTGTGTTGCTGAACACATGACAGTAGAGGGCCTGATCCCACAAAGATCTACACTCCTACTGAGCTGTGAATAGTCCTATTACAATCAACAGGATTACTCACAGAAAATCTACTTATCGTGCATAAAATTATCCAAGCGTGAAAATCTTTGCCACCTTGCTTATCCTGAAATCAGTATTAGATCATTACCAGCATAACCATAGCCTACTATCAAATGTTGTGTACTGGAAAGCTTTCAATACTGTATTAACAAAGCCAGTTAAAACCCAGGGATGTCACCAGGGTAGCAAACAAGCAAACGTACTTTAAGTGTTCTCAAAATCACAAGCAATATTACTTTTTATCTGGAAAAAAAGCCCACTGATTTTTGTGGCACTAAATTAGAAACTACTAGAAAAGAGTTAATTTGGAGAATTAATGTGGAAGCTTCTATTACTGTATAGTTAACTTCAAAAGAACAATGCAGAATTTCTGCCCTTACTCTCTGACACTCAGGTCCCCAAAAATGCTCACTCCAGAGACCTGCAGTGAAATTTTATCGCAGGAAAGAAAGCACTGCGCATTAACTACGGTTACCCAGCATCTTCTCTGTACTTCTAATAGTTCACAACTTCAGTCCAACTGCTGAAAATTTTGTGAACTGCCATGTATCACGTGCACACCTTAAGTTCAATCTCTGTACAAATATTTCAGAGAACATATCAAATGTGGGGGGTTTCCATTTTCTTTTGATAACAGCGCTGTTATATGAGAAAGCTGAGCCAGCCTAACAGCTCTGACTGAAAGGGGCAATCCTGATCCCTCCTAACAGTGAGAGTACACCCATCTTTTTTTTTGCCTGCTCTGATACTCATATAAACATACTGGTCCTTAAATTCCTTGGGCCTCACCACCCCTCTACTATCTGCAAGTACCTGTGAAGCATCTCCCCTTGCCACTAGCACTATGCTAGAGTTGTTTTACAGAAGATGACAACCCGATGCTGCTCTCAGCTACCCTACTGGCCCAAATGGCGAAGGTCTGTACGTATGTAGCTATAACAGAGCTGCTGGTGTTTCTTTCCAGATTGCTTTTTTCAAATCCTTAAAACATTTCACACTAAAAGCCCTGTAAGAATACAAGAAGATGCCTGTAAGTATACAGAAGTTTCAGGGACTACCACAACTGAGGTACCTTGCTTCACCGTAATTCACTTCTCTAGCCTATTGGCACTGGGTTCTATTTTTTTAATAAGAATATAATCTAAGTAAATACACAGACATATATCTTTTTCTACAAAGCATTGTTTCCTTCAGCACACTGGATGGAATTGCTCCACTGAAATAGATGAAACTAGTAAGATAGTTTATAATACCCTTGCTCCATGTGTTCAAAGGCTGAAAGGTGTGTAAAACAAACACAGAGTGAGGAAAAAGAAAGTTACGACCTTTAAAGTGGTTGAATGCTATCTGCTAGCAAATTAGATCCTTGCAAATTAGGATCCTCTCCTTGATCCTGCCAGAGATCTTGCACTAATCTACATGAGCCATTTCTATCAANCTAAAAAAAAAAAAAAAAAAAAAAAAAAAAAAAAGAGTGTGATAAATAATTATACTTTCCTCATTTTCTGGGTGCTTATCTTGACACATTTGGGTCAGATTTACCCTAAATGCTGAGTACACAAGTCTGCAATTAAATCAATGACAGCAGTACTTTGAAAATACAAAGATAAAATGTAATGCTGCTTGTTTGGGTTTGTTTTTTTGTTTTTTTTTAAAGCTCTTAAAGAGCTCAATGGACATCCACAGCAAACACACATTTTCACCTTACTCCTAGGAATCAATTCTCCAGGCACGAAATAAGAAATATCCATTTCCTTTCCCTGAGGCATAGTGAAATACTTGTAATAATAAGCAACATTCAAAATAGGCCACAAGGGTGAACTAATCAGTTTACAGTGTTCTTGATGCTGCAGCCAGCACAGCTCCTAAGGGGAGAAGGTGGCACACGTAGAACGGACAGTAAGCCCCCATCAGTCACTTAGATAAATGCTGTGAGAAGGTGGGTAAGAGAGGTTTAGCCTCTCCTGAGACCTAGTCACTGGTAAGAAAGTGCAACCAACCAGTAGGTTTCCAGCTAACACAGAGTTGCCACTTTGTTGAAGAATCTCTAGAGGAATGGGGGCTCAGATGTGGGTCTATCCTCAAGAAAAGCTAAGCATGACAGTAAGACGGAAGAGAGAAACACTGGTTAACACCATGATGTTGTAACAGAACTGTTACGACTTCTTTTCTCAGCTCTGCAACTGATGTTGGGCAAATCTGTTATCTTGGCAAATCATTCCCTGCCCAATATTTCCACCTCCTAATCTCTAAAACAGGGGCAATGAACCACCAAAGATTTAGGTGGGAGTCACAGAACCATTCTGGTTGTAAAGATCAAGTCTAACCGTTAACCAAGCACTGCCAGGTCACCACTAAACCATATCCCTCAGCACTACATCTACATGGGATGGTAGATGGTATCTCCAGGGATGGTGACTCCTCACTTCACTGGGCAGCCTGTTCCAGGGCTTGCCAACTCTTTCAGTCAAGAAATTCTTCATAACGTCCAATCTAAACTCCCCCTGACACAACTTGAGGCCATTTCCTCCTGTCCTGTTGCTTGTTACATGGGAGAACAGACGGACACACACACCCCCCATACCCCCCATTATTTCACCCTCCTTTCAGGTAGTTGTAGAAAGAATGGTCTCCCCTGAACCTCCTTTTCTCCAGGCTAAATAGCCCCAGTCTCCTCAGCTGCTCCTCACAAGACCTGCGCTCCAGACGCTTCACCAGCATCATTGCCCTTCTCTGGGCACGCTCCAGCACCAAAATGTCCCTCTTGTAGTGAGGCCCAAAACCAAACCCAGTATTTGAGGTGCAGCCTCACCAGTGCTGAGTACAGAGGAACAATCCCTGCCCAAGTCCTGCTGGCTATATATAGATCTATAGATACAGATATACACACTGTACAGGGCCTTCATTACAGTAAACTTATTATATAGATACATATATACACACTGCTCTCTCTATATTGAGAGCAAGAGCAGTACAAACTATGAGGGTCTCACAGGCCTACTGACAACCATTAGGGAAATTTCACAAAGAAAGATATTCATTCTGCCTTCAGAGCAGGATTAGGCAGAGCACGGTAAGAGAACACATTATGCAACGAGAAGAAAGCAAATTACAGAGCAGCTGCTTGTTCAGTGAGCAGCATGTATCCTGTACATTCAAAAAGGTGGGGGCTTCCCTGGAGGAAAATACTGTGTGTGTGTACCATGAAAGACTACAATATAATATTGAAGTACAATATATTAATGAGGATGGTGAAATCAAGGTAGCATAAGTAAAGCTCAATGCTGCAATTTTAACATTTGCTTGATAGACTAACTAAAACTTTTAATTTAAAGGCATGCTTTTCTTGCCTGTAATATCTTCACTTTAGCTTCATTATTTTATAAAAAAGCCAGCTACACACATTAAAGAAAAACAGTCATTACAGAAAAATTCCAGCTAATTACCTGATACACCCACACAGACTAACACTGGACAATACGCTAAAAAAAAAAAAAGAGTATAATTAAGAAGGTTTTGACCAAAAATCCTTGAGGTTAGCAGCAAAAGCAGTCTCAGATTCTGGAAGACTTCCCTTATTTACATACATGACAGCATAAGGAAAACTTCCAGGAAAACAAAAACTCAACACAAATCTAAACCATAAGTGAGAAGGACATGAATAACAATACCAGCCAGATCTCGCAGAGTGCAGGCAACATTTCCAGAACTTCAGTATTTGAAAGCATCATTTCAACACAGGCTCTCAGGCTGTGAGAGCAATGCAAGTGTTTCAGACACACGAATCAAACTCTTAAGTTGCAGTTTTAGGACATCACCATGCACTCAAGACACAGCTTTTGCCTAACTCTGTTCTGGTAAACTTACTCAGAGTAAGATTACATTGTGTGACATCTAGAAATAAATTCTACAAAACATCCTTGGCTCTCTGTAGCTTAACATTTCACACAGTGATACTGCAAGGAACATTTTCTCATTTAAACCTGCTGAGGAGGCAGTGTCATACCCAGCATAACTTTATTTTTAATGGCTATTTATTTCATTTCAGCTGTGTTTCAAACATACCCCTCATCTACACATGGAACAGTAACCTCAAAAAATCTAGTCTGAAACATGACAGGACAGCTCTTTAGTGAAAGATTCAGTGCAGACAGAACAAGCAAATCCTATGCTTCCTATATTGCTTTTCTAACACCACAGAACGGTAAGGATTGGAAGAGACCTCTAAAGATCATCTAGTCCAAGCACCCTGCCAGAGCAGGATCACCTAGACCAAATCACACAGGAACAAGTTGAGGCAGCTTCTAAAAGTCTCGAGAGGCAGAGATTCCATCACCTCTCTCAGCAGCCTGTTCCTGTGCTGTTACCTTCACAATGAAGAAGTATTTCCTCATGTTGAGATGAACCTCCTGTTTTCCAATTTGTGGCCATTGCCCCTAGTCCTGTCACTGCACACCACTGAGAAGAGCTTGGGTCCATCTTCCTGACACCCTTTAGATATTTATAAGCACTGATAGGAAAGACACCCCCCCAAACACCCCGTCTCCTTTTCTACAAGCTAAACAGACCCAGCTCTCTCAGC
>VWZY01005917.1:41887-53595 GCA_013399075.1 Chloroceryle aenea | reverse complement strand
AAGGAGATCCCCTCGGTGGCCCAGGCCAAGCTGGTCACCGTCAAGTCGTCGCGGGCTCAGAGCAAGAGGAAAGCTCCCACGCTCACCTTGCTGAAAGGCTTCAAGATATTTTAGGATGCATCCCTGTGGGTTGTGGAAGGGGTGGTGAGAGCCCCCCATCCCTCCATCTCTGGGGCTGAGACCAGCTGTGACGGACCAGGGGCACCACAGTGGACAGTGGCCCTGGTCTCCACGCTGGAGCAAAGCCTGCAGTGGCAATCTGGTGAGCAGACTGGGTGCCAAGGGTCTGAAATGGGCTGGGGCATCGCTCTGCCCATCCCTGCCCCAGCTCTCATCCCCTGCCATGGTGTTTGCGCCCTGTTCTGCCACCAGCACCGTGGCCAGCCCAGCTTTCCGGGAAGATCCAGGTGGTTCCTGGAGCAGCCAGAGCCACTGGCACCAGCGGGAGGGTGAGGGCTGTCCCCAGGGTCCCCCAGTCAGCTGGGGCGCCCGGTGCCCGGCAATGGGAGGCCTGGAAGGAGGAATTAGTCATTAATCATGCATGGAGGAACCCCTCTCGCTCATCTCACAGGTCCCCTGACCAAGCAATAAGCAGGAGGAATTTTTATTTTTTTAATCCAAAGGAGGAAGGTGCAGATATTGTCTTAGCTGACTAATGGCCTCAGGGCATCCTGAAATCGATTCTCACACATTGAAATAAGTTGTACCAAAATAGCTGGTTTTTTAACTGACTTTTCACACTATAGCATCCCTTTACAAAGGCTTGGCAAGCAGAGGTGCTTCTCTGAGGAGGACACGCTCCAAAAAGTCTTTGTTTAAAAGACTGATGCATTTCCAAAAAGGTCTTAAACTACTTCACGGCTTCTACGTGTGCCAGGCGAAGGGCGTGCAGTGAATCCTAAAGCAGACCAGGCTCTACCCCTGTCACAGGGCCAAGGGCTGCGTGTTCAGTTTGCTGTACCAGGTTAAATGTTCTGCTTCTCCCCGGAGCTGCAGAGTGAAATATCTGAGTGTATATTTGTACATATGGACGTAGATATATGCGTGACTTTACTGATGGAAAGAGAGATTCAGTGTGGGATTTCAATCAACCACTTTGGATAATATTTTAATAAAGATGATTTCTGAAAAGAACAAAAGCACCTTCACTTCAGCGTGGCTGTTTTCCTGATGGGATGTGACTGCAGGAAAAGTCTCTCACCTGTCACCTTCCATCTCCTCCTCCCACCCCACCCTGGTTCTCACCTGATTTCAGTGAGGGCAGGAGGTAGCTGAGGGAGGGGCAAAGCTGGTGCAGGAGAGAAGGCTGGAGGCAGCCAAGTGCTGCAGGTAAGGAGCAGCCAGCTGGGAGCTGAAATGTTCTTTAGGGCCTGAACAGTTTGACTTCAGCTGCCCTTACATGGAATCCTCAGGCCTATCTGTGTACAGAGACGTGACGGTCCCGTCCTTCCACTGCACCACCACCTCTCCTGCTTTCTGATCCTGGGGATCCTGCTTTCCCAGCTCGGCCGGGCTGTATTCCCTCTGCACAGGCATCAGGCCTTGCTTGGCCTCCTGCTCACCCTGCTGCTCCCTTCGCGCTGCTTCTTGGTACACGTGGATCTTCCTTTTCCTGCAGGGAAGGCACGCAAAGGAAATGCGGAGTGAAGCTGTGAACCCAGCTGCACGTGGGGACAAGCGGCTGCGCGCGGTGACCGTTACGTCCACCTCCTTGTGCTGTGGCTCCAAAGACCCTCATCTCTTCCTGACTCACCTGTTTCGTGCAATGTTCATGGCCAGAAGGAGAAGACCCAAACTCAGGGCCACGAAGGAAAGCACAAGGATGGAGTAATTCCACGTCAGTGCTGGGGGAAAGCAGAGAGGCAGCGTTAGCACGCGCAGAGCAGCATGACCCACAGAGCCCAGCCCGGCATTGTCTGAGGACACTCAAGCTCAGGGTGCCATGGCTTGGCTGCAGGTTGAGGGTGGGGGTGCTGGTGTTAAGCTCAGCACCCAGAGCAGAGCACCCAGGTCACATTTTCAGGGATAACCTGACCGAAGAGGCCACAGGTGGCTTTTCAGCCTTGCCCAAGAGCCATGAGCTGCCATTCCCACAGGGTGGGAGATCTGGCCTTTGAAGAGCAGCCAGGGTGTGCAGCACGGATGGCAGCAGATGCTCTGTCCTTGATTTCTGTGGCTTTGAAGTTGATCCTTGGGGCACTGACCTGCCCATATCAATCTGCTCCCTTCACCCTGCTGAAATGACTCTCCATCCCAGACCTTTGCTCTCTTGGCAGGCTATGCCTGGAAAGAGGCTGAAGCCCTCTCTGGGAGGAGACCCCACCTCAGCAAAGCCTCACACTGGTCTTCACCCATGGCCTGCTTCTTCTGGAGGTGAGACTGAGGATTGTACGTCTGGGATTAACCACCTCCTCAGGTAACTCCCTCGGCTATCTCCATTAGGCAGGAGGGTGCACAGCCATGGGCTGCGTATCTCCATCTCAGCTCTCAGCCCAGGAACGTCCAGGGACTTACGGTCTTCTCTGCGGAAGAACCAGAGCAGCTGCTCCAGCTCTTCTTGGCTGACACCCAGCTCCAGGGTCGTGTTGCCTGCTGCGTGCTCAGACACCTGTGTGCTGGTAAGGGCTGCAAGGACGTACAGGTCCCGCTCTGCCTCGGCTGCGGAGGAAAAGAGCAGAAAGATGCAATGGTTGCTCTCTGCAATACTTCAGGCTGGGAATGGCTGTCCCCTTGGCTCCCAGCACAGCTCTCCAAGCAGGCAGAAGGAAGCTGTGAGTGAGGGCACAGCACGGAGAAGTGGAGAGTGCTCGGCTCACACTGCAGATCCCATTATGGTGGGGCACCCAGCGGTGGAAAGACCCCAGGACACTGATTGAGCCTTTCCACGTTCCCCAGCAGTGTGTGTGTGTGTACCAGCGGTCGCCGGGTGTGTGGCACTTACCTGTCTTCTCCTCACACACGCTCCTGTCTCTGACATCTTGCCATTTGGCCTCGAGGGCTCTCGTGTTACTCAGAGTGACTCCTTTCCTGCTGGCCACCAGGTAGCCCTGGCTGCTGCCCAGAGGAGAGAGCAGCAAATCCGAGCAGTCCCAGCTCGTGCTCCCACAGAGACCTGTCTGCACCGTGTCATCCCCCGCCACGGAGAGGCAGCTCCTTGTGCCCCTATTCATCAGAGAATGGCCTTGCCAAGACCAGTCCTGGAAATCTGAGTCTGGATTACAGTTCTCCAGCAATAAATTCCCATCCATCGGGCTGGCTTGTAAACACAGCTTGGCTCTGGCATTTTTCATTAGAAAAGCTTCAGTGTCTGCAAAGAAATCAGCATATGAGTGTGACCTCTCCCTAAGCACAGGATACATCCGCAGACAGAGTGTATAGGGCAGATGGGAATGACACCCAGTTCTGAAACTGGGAAATCAGCGTAGGGCAAAAGGAATTCAAGAGGCAAATGGCCTCCAGTCCAGCTTCTCTCTACCAGGGCTGCTGGGCTCATCGCTGAGCTTTCCCTGACCCAAGTTCTCAGCAAACATGGCTCAAGCACGTCTTTTTGGGTGGGTTCTGGGAAGCCCAGTTAGGCTTGGCCTTGTTACTGGTGCTGAGCTCTGTTAGAGGCTGTATCTGTAGCTGTTCACTGGAGAAGAAATGACAGGAAGTTCCTCTCCTAGATTTGAGCTCTGCTGGGCACTTGGACATGTTGTGGACCAGAAAGTTAAGATCTTTAACGCAGGTCTTTGCCACAATACTATCTGTGTGCATTTGCCCTCAGCCAGTAATGTGTTCAGGAGATCACACAACAATGCTGGAAACTCTCACACGAGTACATCAGTTCCCATGAACCTGCCCTGCAGGAAACATCTTGTGACCCCTGCTGAGCCTGCTGCGAGTGAGAGCCTCCAAAGAGACACAGCACGTGTGACCTACTTCACCTACACCATTGTATTCTGAGCCAAGACTCTACCTTGGAGCAGGAGAAATGGGATTATCCAGAAGAACTTCATATTTGTATGTGCAGCTGGGATGGATCACGCCTTCACTGGTGTTTCTTCAGTGCACAGATGCCTGGGAATGAGAGAGAGACAGAAGGTGAGGAGGGATAACCTTGCAGCTCTGGCATCCGTTTTCTTCTGCGGATGTGAGTCTCAGCTGGTGGGCTCATAGCTGAGCTTCCCTAACTCAAGCTTCTCAGCAAACATGGCTCAAGCATGTCATTTTGGGTGGGTTCTGTGGGGTCTGGCACAGCCTGGCTTGTGCCACCTTGCCTAGGTGACCCTGAGCAGATGTGAGCTCAGCTGCTATGAGCCATCCTCTCCCCAGACAACCTCACTGCCTCCCTCCTTGCTCCCCTGCCACCACTCTCAGACAATATGTACTTTGTGGACAGCAGCTACCTGCTGCCAGTCCATGGATGGCAGAATAAGGGTGTGAAGATGAGGAAGTGGAGGGCTCAGCTCCAAGAGGAGGAAAAACTGGTTTGCCTTTGAGGCAAAGGTATCTTCCATCCTTCTGGGAAGCAGAAAGCACCTCCTTGACCTTTAATCCCTCATTTGTCAGTGGCATCAATCCAGTTTTTATGGCTGCTTGCCCCACTCCGTTCTTCAGCCTCGTTTGGAGGGACCTGACCTGAGCAGAGGGCTCCTGCCTGTCCCCTGTGTGTTCGTGTGAGATGTTTCTGCGGATCTCCTCAGCTCACTGCTCCACCACCGGCCCCACCTGCAGGTGAGTGACACCGCAACGCACACCATGTCCTCAGACACCCTGGCCCCACAGGCCATTAATTATTATACGAGGGCTCAGACTTTTATGATACTCTCAACTTTTACCCGCCCTCATAGCGCGGCCTGGCGCTGTCTGAAACTGCTGCCTGGACATCGCTCGCTGGCGTGTTCCGTTGTGCCAGGCGTGTCAACAACGCTGCTGCTGACTCCTCAGGGAAGCATTTGTCCCCTCGGTTATAGACCTACTGATTGCTACTATTTCTACCCCCCCACACCCCCCTTGAAATGTCTTCACAATTCAAAGTTCACAGTTTATAGCCAAGCAGGCGTGGGGGTTTGCTCCCCGCTGCCAGAAAAAACACCTGTTAGCAATTCTTTGAGGACGGGGCTCTCAACTACGTGGTCCATTTTGCCTCTGTGGGTCAGAAAACAGGGCTAAAGCTGGTCCCTGCAGTTAGGTTTGCCAATTACCTCACCACCCAGCTAAGCTTTAGCTTATTCACACGGATTACTCCTCAGAAAGGAGGAAATAAAGTCTCGGGGCCAATGAAATCAAGTTACAAAGCCTGCTACACCCTAGTAAGAAGTGCCACTTGAATGTGTGACATCTTGCTGTGCAAGGTTGCCCTCTAATCATTTGCCCAAGCAGGAATTTTTGACATGCATGTTGCTGATTTTCTCCTGAGGTGTTTCATAACTTGCAGGCCACCTCCTGGTGTCCGCCCTAAAGCTGCCTGCACAGCAGGCTTACTTGGAAAGCTGCTAACAGTACTTCATTGCTTTGCTTCATAAAGTCTTCAGCCTCACCAAATCTCTCCCCCCACACCCCAGGCCAGGGGCTGGAACATCTCGGGTTCAAACCAGTAGTGGATTGGATATTTTTTGTACGTTAAGGGGAAATTTAGGTAAAAGACTTTAAGGGAACCCCCCTGTTATTTTAAAGATCTTTTACATCTACATCAAATTGACCAACCTTGTTTGGAAGTTTAAATCATCAAAGCTATAAAACAAAGTGTTTTCAGGGCAGTGTGTCTACCCCAGCAGAGAACCTGAGCAGGCTCTACAATGCTGCTTGCACCACCAGTTTCCCCACTAAGGAAACAGTAAGTCCCACAGTTGGGCTGGACATGCTCTGGAGAGTGTGGAGCCTGAAAGAGATTTTTAAAGCCATCTCCTTCAGCTTCCCCTGCAGAGCTGCTCTGCCCCACTGCCCACATTCTGGTGCAGATGAGCACTGCTCCACCAAAGAAGCTGAGAGCAGGTGGGTGATGTCTGCTCTGGTGCTACCCTGCCCACAGGTCTCAGCAGTGGCTCTGGCTGCTGTTGGGTGGGGATGACACTTTAGATCTGGGCCTTAGACAACACTAAGCTGTGGACTTTGGTCTCCCAGCCCTCTGAAGATGCCCAAGAGCCTTCTGAGGTGGCTTTCTAACATGGGAAGCTCAAATGAAAGCAAGCTTGTGCATTTTACATTTGTATGGAAGGAGGTAGAAAGAACAGAGGCCAGCACTCCTCAAGGGAACATTTCACCTGTGATATTTTGAGTTTATATTTACACCTGAACGATTTTGTAGTTTTGTTCTTTTAGCAAGAGATTTTCACATCAAAAGCTGCAAAATTTATATGCTGTGTGCTCTTCAGGAACAAAGGGACACTGGTCAGTGCTGTCCTAAATCCTCTTGTTCAAAATCAGGATCTGGGGACTTTGGTGGCATCCTATGTAGTACCAAGGAACTACAGCAAAATGGCAAGTGACTGGTTTTTGCTCTAAGTATTGATCCCAGCACTTAAATGGTAAAACCCTTCCTCATGAGGGAAGCCCTTGGAGATCTGACACCCATCACGTGCTCAAGGCAGAACTGAGGGATTGGTGCTCTGAAGGTTGGTATCACCTGGCAGGGGCCTGTCCTGTGCACCACATCCCCAGCTGCACGTGGACTCTTTCCAGCCAGGGCTGAGCACACAGTGCTCTGAAACCACTGTGTGCTCTGGCTGTTGGTCTTGATCAAGTCTGATACTCAAGGCTCCTTACCAGGCCAGATAACAAGGTCAAGGGAGGGGATTCTGCCCCTCTGCTCCCAGGGCTCGGGGGAGACCCCCCTGCAGTGCTGGGGTAGCTCTGGAGTCCTCAGCACAGCAGAGACAGGGACCTGGGGGAGAAGGGCCAGAGGAGCCCCAGCAATGCTGGGAGGGCTGGAACCCCTCTGCTGGGAGCCAGGCTGGGAGAGCTGGGGGATTCAGCCTGCAGAGGAGAAGGCTCCATCTGGGGAGACCTTCTGGGGGCCTTTCAGTGCTTCAAGGGGACCTACAGGAAAGCTGGGAAGGGAGTGTAGTGATAGGACACAGAGTAACAGTTCTAAACTGAAAGAGAGAAGATTTAGATTAGATGTAAGGAAGAAATTCTTCACTCTGAGGGTGGTGAGACACTGGAACAGGTTGTCCAGAGAGGCTGTGGATGCCCCATCCCTGGAAGAGTTCAAGGCCAGGTTGGAGAGGGCTTGGAGCAACCTGCTCTAGTGGGAGGTGTCCCCGCCCATGGCAGGGGGGTTGGAATTAGGTGATCTTTAAGGTGCCTTCCAACCCAAACCACTCCATGATAAGTGAAAATAGGGGAAAAAAGGTCTCCTGTAAAGACCATCAAGTACAGCTTCTGTTAAGCTGATGATGTCCCTCTCTACTCCCAACTACTCACAGCCCAATATGGGACAGTGCACTTACAACACCCCAGTCTTTGTAAACAGTTTCCCCTTGTTATCAAGGCTCTCTCCCTGGCAGTTATCTTATCTTTACTGATTATGTTAAAATGTGTCAGTTTATTCCAAATACATTATAAAAGTGGGATGCCCTGTCTGTGGGATTCAGACAACAGCACACCACAGAGGTACAAATGGACGGGTTGGTGCATTAAGGACTGACTTCAATCAAAAAACAGAAGAAAAATGTTTAATATTTAAAATACGAAGCCAAGAAGACAGCCTGTACTATTTTTTAACCTTTGTAAAGTCAAAAGTTAAAGAACATATCTGAGTTACATTAAATATTTTCCTTTGACTTCTTTCCAGGCTGTTTATACGCAGGAGTTACCCCAGCCTGCTTCTCACTTGCCATTCAGTCTCTCCTTAAACTTTAGTCATACAGCCTTTGCTTAAAATTTCCAGGAATCCAAGCTTTCTAACTGAAATGAATAAATAAGCCTTTCCTTACAGAGAGCTATAAATTAACCCACCAGCTCGCACAGCAGGAATGCCAGTTAATCTCCGCTAACTCACCAGAAACATGCAGTTCCCAGCAGAGAGGAAGCTACATTTCTTCTTTAAGCTCTGCCATCTGAAGACAAGGTCTCCACAGAGCACCCGTCAGCTCCTCACTAGGGCGCCAAGGCTGCTTTTCCTCTCCTCCTCCTGCTCTCCCCGTGCTACGAGCTGTGATTCATTCTGCTCCTGAGTCACGCGTGAAGGCCAGTCCAACAGGTGAGGTGCACTCCAGCCCCTGAAAAAAATAAAACACACCTCTTTAGTGGGTCCATTTACAGTGGGAAGGTGAACGACCTTTTTCCCAAAGAATGAACTGCTGGGATTTCCAGTTTATTTGCTCAAGCTACTGGCATAATCAGGATTAAAAGAACACGCCGAGTGGAATGACACTCGGTAACAAATTACCTTGGGGTGAAAACATGACAACGTTCACTCCGCTCAGCTCGGTCCTCACCACATAAAGGAAACACGTCCTGATAAAGCAGAAATTAACTCCCTTTTTTTTTTTCTGTTTAGTGAATGACCATTTTAAGGCCCTCAGGGAGTTTTACAAGAGCGACTGACCTCGCGGGCAAAGCAGAGGTTCTGCCATCCCGGTTTCACGCGTACCGGCAACGGTTGGCTGAGTCAACAGACTTTGTGTTGTGTGCTGATTTTTTTGTGGCAGCCACGCTGGGAAAGGAGGATTCCTCCTCCCACCTGATGATGGATTCCTCCTGGATGGAGCTGCATGTCCCAAAGCATGCCAGGTACCTCTCAGTGAAGGGATGGAGCGCACAGCTAGCATTGGTTAGCTTAAGCCTAATGGGAGATGGGTGCAGTCTCCCCATGTCCATCCTGTTCTCAGTTTTCTTGAACAATCGGATGGGATCTCTCACTTAGAAACACATCCTCTGGGAAACAAGAGCTCTTCTGGGCTGGGGGAGGCAGGTCGAGCCAGGACAGCACACCATGCTGTAAATTGTGACACTGCTGCTCCTCGTTTCACCTCGGATCATTTAAAAAGTGCCATCTCAGTAAGGAGTGATTTTTGATGGTGTCCTTGCGACCTTTTCATTGCAGAGAAGGGGTACAGTGACAGGCCAGCAAGTGGCTACATACACCACCATGTCCTCTGGCTCACTGCCCTTGAGGAAGGTGCTAATAGAGTGGCCAGCAGGACCAGGGAAGGAATTGACCCCCTGGACTGGGCACTGGGGAGGCTACCCCTTGAATACTGAGTTCAGTTTTGGGTCCTTCACTCCAAGGACATTGAGGGGCTGGAGCTGGGGAAGGGTCCTGAGCACAAGTGTGGTGAGGAGCAGCTGAAGGATCTGGGGTTGGAGAGAAGGAGGCTCAGGGGACACCTGGCTCTCAACAGCTCCCTGACAGGAGGTTGGAGCCAGGGGGTGTTGGGCTCTGCTTGCAAGGAACAAGCAATAGAACAAGAGGAAATGGCCCTAAGTTGTGCCAGAGAAGGTTTAGTTTGGAGCTGAGGATCAATTTCTTCCACTCAAGGGTTATCAGGGCCTGTCCCAGGCTGCCCAGGGCAGTGGTGGAGTCCCCATGATCCCTGGAGGGGTTTCCAAGCCATGGAGCTGTGGTGCTGAGGGACACGGTTTAGTGGTGACCTGGCAGTGCCGGGTTAATGGTTGGACTTGATGATCTTAAAGGTCTCTTCCAACCCAACTGATTCTGTGATTCTATGATTCATCATGATGTACATGGAAAGAAAACCAGTTTCCCACTGGTTAGAATTGGCCCTTGCACCCAGTAATCCTCTCCTCCTCCAGAGGCCCACAGGCATGCTCAGGAGGAATGTCTCCAGCAGAGGCTGTGAGTGTTTTATTTCATCTTTCCCCTGACAACACCAGCACTCTGGGACAGGAGGTATCTTTTTACTTCTTGGAGACACTCCCAGTGCCTTTGGCTAGGCAGTGGAGAAGTGGAGATAGGCTGCTGGTTTGTGTTCCACTTCCTCCTCAGATTTGTCTTCACTACTCTTAGGAAGCACTTGTCTGACCTTGGCATTTTAATTTTGCTTATCTTTTTTGATCCTTTCTGTGTCTTTGACCCGAAATGCCTGGTTACAGAATAACTAAACACTCAGGGCTGACAGAGCTTTTTTTCCCATGTACAAAAGCAGAGTTCAAACACAAAAAGAAAGCAAGACTTGTGAGCTGTGGTTTTGTTTTTGGTGAAACAATCAGATTGTTGCTTTTAGTCTCCTGGAAAAAATTACCTCAAAATAAATCTTCAGTGAAAATTCACGTACACCGTGTCCAAGGCATAATGTTTAATACTGGCCATGGTCTTTTGAACTGTGCAGTCACATCAGAGCTGAAGATGGATTACTTGGGAGCGAGGATATCAGAGTGAATTTAAGTCCATTTCATAAAGAAACATTAATTACTTCATGCATAAGTCTGGCAAAAACTCAGCGTGGAGCTTCAGTATTTCCAGGAGCCTTACCTACAGCCAGAAGTGAGATCTTCAGGGCTCAAGTCCTCTTAGGTGCAGCAGATGAAGCCACACACGCTACATCCCCAACCTTCCTGAAGCACTGGTGGAAAATCCAGGGGTTCAGCCAAGACCCTGGAGATCTGGTGTGCACTGGTGTGACATGGGATGTCTTCTGCTTCTGGAAACCATGAGGATTTTTCAGCATCTGAGATAGTACATGGCCAAATTTCTTTGGCATCCGAGATAAGCACTCAAATGACACGCTGTGTGGAACAGTGCTTCCGCTCCTTTGGGGCCTTTTTCCCCTCAAAGTGCCTCTAAACACTCTGGTTTTGTGCAATGACTAATTGTTCCCTCTATGCCAACTCCATTCATCTCCTACAGAAGTCATTCCTTCATTCTTGATACCTTCTTGTTTATAATTCTTCTTATTGTATCCCCTATGCCCCCCGAGACAAGGTGCCTGGACTCAAACAGTGTCCTGCACACAACCGAAGGGAAGATTTTCATGGGGCTTCCCAAGTAATAAGAGAATTTTCACCTACTGATTCTCAGCTAGGAAATTACCTCAATATTTGGCAGTGTATTCTCCTTTTCCCAGGGTTGGGGAATAAAGGCACCATATTTAGGATGGCCTGACTCAGTGTCCTTAATGTATAACAGCACTTTCTTGTTGATTTGCCTTTGTTTTGACCACTGGAGGTGGAGGCATCTTTTGTGTCTGAGAGAAGAGTGTCCTAATGATGGGCAAAACAGACATGAAGAAGGGAATGAACATAGAATCAGGGAATTGTTTTGGTTGGAAAAGACCTTTAAGATCATGGAGTCCAACTGTTAACCCAGCACTGCCAGGGCACCACTAAACCATGGCCCTCAGCACCACAGCTCCATGGCTTGGAAACCCCTCCAGGGGTCACAGGGGCTCCATCACTACCCTGGGCAGACTGGGACAGCCCTGGAGGGGGAAGATATTTTTATGCACAGTGTCACTTAGCATGGCACAAAGCATCACTTTCTTTAGTGATCCTTCCCTCACGCATCCATCTGACAGAAGCTGTAGTGCCACTTCCAAGTAATTTACATGTTCTCACTGGCATATGGGAAATGTTCCCAGATTCTCACATTCCGTGTGAGAAATTCCCAGTGTCAAAGACTGTAGGATATACTGTGATTTAAATGNGCTCGGGGTGCGCTGCCCAGACGGGGGCGGTGACTCCGCTCCCCAAAGCCGCTCGCCTTCCTCGGCCTCAGGAGGCGCTGCCCGCCGGGTAACAGCGCAACTCGGCCCCCGAGGAGC